>JAACJK010000079.1:0-54565 GCA_013368325.1 Ephemerocybe angulata
TCTAACTCAGTTGCTTCTCTCGGTTTCGACGGTTCGACTGTGCCAGTCGCTCTGAGGCTGGACGAAGTGAATGCAGTCCAGGTGATTACTTTTGCGGTGCCTTCCATGGTTTTAGAACTGACAATTCCTATTTAGAACAGAGAACGTCTCGTTCAAGCCATGCGCGAAAGTATGTACGGCGATATCGCGTAATTTTATCTATGGAAGTTTCCATGCAAGGATGAACTGAACCACTTCTGAATACCAGTAGATCAGCATTGAAGACGATCGCGTCTCGTTGTGGTATTCTACAAGAAAGACCACCGTCAAAGCGACTACGTTCAGCTATATCACAGTGAGTCTCCGAATTGCTCCCAGAGTACACCGCGATGCAGCTTGCTGATAGTCGCTGTGTAGAGGCCTGACTTACTTATTCGCGTCTTCGTCTCTCTCTTTTCTGCGGACCGAGACGCCTTGGGATACGAGTCTCATATCACTCGTCTCGCTGACGGTTCCTACCTTTACGAACTAGGCCGAATCGCGGCCAAGGCTAGCAACCTGAAGTCGAGCCAACGGCTGCGGTCAAAAGCAGGCCCAAATCAAGACCCCTCGTTCTTTTTCAAGACGACGAACCTTGTCTCTGCAGGCAACAGTCGCATTTGGAAGGCCGTGGAGGTCATGTCGAAGAGCAACCTCAAGCCTAAGCCCAAGGGCCGGGAAATTATCTTGAAGGATACTTGGCTAGACGCTGACTCTGCGACTGAATTCGACCTGCAACGCCGACTTTTCCAGGACATCGATATTCTCAAGCAATCGGACTGGGAATCTTTGCCGATTTTGAAGGGGATACCTCCCGATCGGGAAGAGTTTCGTCGTCTACGGGCTATCTGAAGGACGACTCTTATAAGAGTCTCTTCCTACGATACGATGAGAGGATGCACTATGCTGGCCAGTCTACCAAGTCGCTTAGCCCAGAGCAAGTCTGGAACCCCGCGAACACGTCCGGCAGTGTCGCCCATACTCCCGCCGGAAACCTTGAACATCAGGGGCATGGCAGAAGGACAGCACGGTCACATCCTCTGAAGACAGTTTTGCCCCGAACATGTGCCTTACCTCGAGGAGGCGCTGTTTCTTCGTCTTCCCCGATACCTGCAAGCGTGTGTCCGACCTTCCCAGTCTCGGAGACGCAATGAACGTCTTGAATCAGGCCTGTTTCGGTGAGTTTGGTAGGTGTATGACGGCAGATCTAGCTGCTTATTATCTCTAGCGCTCTTAATCATGTTCTGTGCGGGATGGTTCACAGAGATATCAGCGACGGCAATATCCTTGCTATTGAAGTGGAGGGCAAATGGGCGGCTAAGCTTGCTGATCTTGAGTTTGTGAAGAAACTCTCGCCGAACGCAGGCTCTCTTGATCCAAAAACAGTGAGTTTTGATTGCACCTCACATTTGAATGACTATTTGAGATTGATACCTATTTGAAGGGAACGCCATACTTCATGGCGCATGAAATAAGGACCTCGGTGCCACTCTGCTTTACTGGTCAGGAAATGTTCGACTTCAAGGTTTTAACCCTACCTACATGGGATGAAGAAGAGGACGACTCGGAGCCAGCAGGACCTGAGCGAGACGGAGAGGCCAATCCGGCAGGATCTCAAGGAGTCGTACACACCTTCTTTCACGATCTCGAATCACTATGGTGGCTTATTCTCTGGCTCATCACCAGTCGTATCGGGTGCGACGCCTCCAAGATCGCGGCTCAGGATATCTTCCGGGTTTCAAGTTTCTCCGAGGGCTGCGGCCAATGTTGCTCGAGGTCAAGTCTTCACGCAAGGCCTCGAAAGCATCCTACCAAGCCTTCATAATGGTGTCAAGATTATCGCGAAGAAACTCGACCCTTTCAGGGTCTGGCTGCATGGCTCCTGTATCCGAAACACCGCACAGATGCGACTGGTGCTTGAAAATTACGCGCCTGCCTGCGTCGCTCCTATGGTATTCTTCAAAAGTATCGAGAATTTCCGTGACGAATGGGCCTTCTTGCCACTTCAGCGACCCACGACCACAATGGAGTGCCTCGAATTGCACCCCACCTCGGGCCACTGGCTGTGCCACCTCCTTCCGAAAAGTCATCAAACGGTTCTCGTCAAAAATCAAAGCGAAAGTCTCTTCACCCCGACAATGACATCCCAGGATCGTCCATGGACCAGTCTATTGATGAGGATGAAGATCGACCTGGCCCTTCCAAGAAGAAGAGGACCCTTCCAGTTCGCGTTAAATGACCACGTGGAGGCGCTTGAAGGCGGGTGCCATTAGCCGCCATTTCGACGGTCCTTGTCCGTCATTCAGAGCCAAGCTCTGTTGCATTCCTCACTCCTTGTTTGTTTCATAATAATGTATGTATGGGGGGCTCAACCAAAGCGATTTTATTCCAATTACACACCTCCGAGACCTATATCTATTCCCAGGGGCCTCAATTTGTACGGCGCCCGTTGGCTGAAGGAACAGCTTTCTGGGCGGGCTGGGAGGTATTGAGAAGGTGTTGAGTGAGGATGGTTGTAATATCACAGACAACCCAACCCTAATCTTCGGTGCGCCAAATCGTTCTTTCGGAGCTCCTCGAACAGACGCCTGCTTTGAGACCGTCGGGTAATAGGTCGTACCTCATTGCTCATTGAACGTTAGAGTCCGCGGAGATGCTCCATTTCAACATCCTCGTTCGAATTCGCTGGTTTGGCCTGACCGGTGACCCTTCCCTGTCCCACAACTGCCTGCTATCGATACTGTTGATGAGTACATATCTGCTGCTCTACCTGTCAGCAATATAGATAAACTATACTAATTTCTGCGTCCAGAGCCCACACAAAGCGCATTTTGGAATCCAGCCTCGCGAGGCCGGCTTGAGGCCGGCCAGGCAGTGGCGACCAGACATCGCGGGAACATCATTCGGAACAATTGGACAGTTGGCGACGCGCTTCGCGTCTTCAATCTCAACCACCACCTTCTCTCAGTCGTTTGGACCTTCAATTTCCCCCCAAGGAATGCTGCTTTACTCTGAAACAAATGTCTTCCTCGAAAATTGCTTCATCCCTCCTCCGAACCCTTCTGTTCTGGACGACGTCCTGAAGAAGCTGCAAACAAACGGGTGCTTATCGCCCGGTCCAAACGTTCTGCTCGGACCACATCAGCCCTACCCCGCGGGCAAACACCAGACTGTCGACAGGATGGTTCGCAAGTCGACGAACAATCTTTTCCTTTAGTTTTGAAGGGGTTTTCCCATCGAGCATCGGAGGGCAGGTTGACACGCTCTCTAAGTAGCGTAGACAAACAGTGGGCCAAGCTGGAGACTCTTGCCACAGATATACGCCAGTGCATGGAGAAAGCGGGACTTCAAGGGAATGGACTTAAGCTGTCCTTTGTCCCTGGCGCTGAAAGTGTCGTTGAAAGTGACATCGACGACAGCGCCTCCGATGACTCATTCGAAGGCGGGTACCAGCGGACGTCTATCTCGGTTGCTTCTCTCGGTTTCGGCGGTTTGACTGTGCCAGTCGCTCTGAGCCTGGACGAAGTGAATGCAGTTCAGGTGATTACTTTTGCGGTGCCTTCTATGCCTTTTAGAACTGACAATTGCTGTTTAGAACAGAGAACGTCTCGTTCAAGCCATGCGCGAAAGTATGGAGGACGATATATCGCGCAATTTCATCTATGGAGTAAGTTTTTATACGAAGATGAACCGAACCACTTCTGAATACCAGTAGATCAGCGTTGAAGACGATCGCGTCTCGTTATGGTATTCTACAAGAAAGACCACCATTAAAGCGACCTCTTTCAGCTACGTCAACGTAAGCCTCCGAGTTGCAAATTGCGATGCAGCTTTCTGACATATACTCTGCAGAGGCCTGACTTACTTATCCGTGTCTTTGTCTCGCTCTTTTCGGCGGACCGAGAAGTACTGGATATGAGTCTCATATTACTCGTCTAACCGACGGGTCCTATCTCTACGAACTGGACGGGATTCCCCCCAAAGCACCCATTCTCAAGTCGAGCCATCGGCTACGATCGAAGTCAGCCCAGACGCAACCACAGTCGTTCTTCTTCAAGACGACGCACCTCATCTCTAAAGGCCACACACACATCTGGAATGCCGTCGAGGTCACGTCGAAGAGCAATCTGAAGCCGAAACACAAGGGCCAAGAGATTGTCTTGAAGGATACTTGGGTAGACGCCGACTCTGCGACAGAATTCGAACTTCAACGCATCCTTTTCCAGGATATCGACAGCCTCAGGCAATCCGATTGGGAATCATTACCGATTCTGATGGGCATACCTAGCGACCGGGAAGAATTCGCCCGACTGCGTGGCTATTTGAAGGACGACTCATACAAAAGTCTATTTCTACGCTATGATGAAAGGATGTGCTATACGGGCCGGCCTGGGAAGTCCCTTCCTTCGGAACACGTTTGGGAACCGGTCAGCAACCAGGTCGAACCCGATACCTTGGCGGAAGACGTAGAACACAACGAACGGAACAGGAGAAGTTCGCAACGAAAACCGCGCGAGGAGTGGCCTACACAGAATCCACCCACCCTTTCCTCCAAGAAGCGCTGTTTCTTTGTCTTTCCTGAGCTTTGCACTCGGGTGTCGGACCTCCCGACCCTAGGAGACGCGATGGAGGTACTCAATCAGGCCTATTCGGTAAGGCTGCTTGGCGTTGTTAGTCTTTATGTCAACTCAATACCTTTCGTAGCGCTCTTGATTATGTTCTGTGCCGGATGGGTCCACAGAGACATCAGCGATGGAAACGTCTTGGCCATCAAGGTTGACGGAAAATGGTCGGTTAGGTTGGCTGACCTCGAGTTTGCGAAGAAATGTTCACCGAAACTGGCGACATCGCCTGATGCGACGATTGTGAGTTGCCCTATGTCACTGCAGTACCAAAGCTGACCGAAGAATGTACAGGGGACGCCCTACTTCATTGCCTATGAGATTGAAGCCTCGCTGCTGCTCTGGGTTCGACACGAGTTCGACTTCAAAAAAGTAATCCTCCCTGTCTTCGGTAGAGGGAAGGCCATTCCGGCGGCGTCCAAAGCAGTCGTACACACGTTCTTTCATGATATCGAATCGTTATGGTGGCTTATTGTCTGGCTCATCACCAGTCGTATCGGGTGCGATGCCTCCAAAATCGCGGCTCATGCTCTCTTTCAGGGTCACTTTGCCGATTCGGAACGCCGAGGGAACGTCGTCATCGGGGGCCTCAGCCACGACATCGTCTCAAGCCTTCATGATGATGTCAAACCTATCGCGGCCAGACTCGAGCCTTTCAGGGTGCAGCTTTATGGCGACTACCTCCGAAACTCGCCAGAGATGCGACTTGAGTATGAGAACTACGCACCTGCCTGTGCCACTGCCCTGATATTCTTCGACGATGTCAGAGAATCCTGCGACGTCTGGGCCTCTTTTCCCCTTCAGCAATCCCTGGCTGGAACGAGGGCGCCACAACCTCGCCCTCAACTAGGGCTCAATCAGCCTGCTTCCGAGGCTTCCACCTGTTCTAGTCGACCAACAACTAGTCGACCACCAACGAAGCGGAAACTGCGTGGAAGTGAGCGCGGCTCTGTAGTACTATCAGCCGTATGTTCTCTTAGCTGTGATGCAGGCCCCGGAAAGAGGGTAAAGCTCTGACTCGGAGGTCAAGCAGAGCAGAAACCCAGCTGCGGCGGTCTTTGCTGTGTCCTCACCTTTTCTCTCATATCTCTTTGAATTCTTTCTGGCTTCCAGCTTTAACCCACCATGGTCGTACTGATATGTAGCCTGTGTACTGAGTACGGGCCTGTATTGTGAAAGTTATTCATTTGGGATGGGCGCTTGTGCAACCGGTGAGGTCTGAGGGGAAACTCGGATGTACCTCTCGTTCGTTCGAGATCGTTTTGAATGAAACGCATGAAACAATCATAGCCAAACGATGGCTCAGCGGAGGCCGTTCGATTTACCAGACGACACTCGGACTATAGGATATACGTTCACTTTGTTAGCCATCCGATTTGCCCAGAGCCAGAAGAATGCGCTTGGAATGCGCCCTGAGATCCAGCTCGCCCCTATCGGTGTGCTGGTGATGTGACCCTGTTAATTTACGTGGGAACATCATTCGGAACAATGAGTTGGAGAGACGCGCCTCGCATCACCAACGCGTCACTCTCAGTTTCAACCACCACATTCCCAAATCGCTTTGACTTCTGTTTTGCCTACGAGACATGTTACTCTACTCGGAAACGAATGACTTCCTCGACTATTGCTTCATTCCTGCACCAAACGCTTCTGTTCTAGACGACGTCCTGAGGAGGCTGCATAACAAACGGGTGCTTATCCCCCGGCCCAAACGCTCGACTAGGACCACGTGGATGCCAACCCACAAACCTGTTGCCGACATATCAAACTGCGGGGAGGATGGTTTGCAATCTACAGAACGACATTACCCTCTAATCTTGAGGGGGTTTGCCCATCGAGCGTCGGAGGGCAGGTTGACACGCTCACAAAGTAGCGTAGAAAAACTGTGGGCCAAGCTGGAGAATCTTGCCAGGGATATACGCCAGTGCATGGAGGAAGCTGGGCTACAAGTGAATGGGCTTAGGCTGTCATTGGTTCCTGATGTCGGAAGCGACGGTGGAGACGACATCGACGACAACGCCTCTGATAATTCTGTCGAAGGCGGCCAGCGAACTGGTGAAGGGTCTAACCCGATTTCCCCTTTCGGTCTTACTGTACCAGTCGCCTTCAGACTGAATGAAGAGGTCATAGCCCAGGTAATTATATGTGCTGTTTCGATGCCTTTGTAAACTGACAAATGCTGCTTAGAATCAAAGGCAGCTCGCGCAAGCAATGGGCGAAAGTATGGATGACGATGTCTCGCGCAACTTTATCTATGGAGTAAGTTCTCCTACAAATCGAACCGAAGCATGCAAACTGAATGACAGTAATAGATCAGTATTGAGGGCAACCGAGTCTCATTGTGGTATTCTACGAGACATACCACTGTTAAAGCGACTTCCTTTAGCTACATCAAGGTTAGCCTCCGAATTGCTCCCCAGAGTACACCGCGATGCAGCTTGCTCATATTCGCTGTGTAGAGGCCCGACTTACTGATCCGCGTCCTTGTCTCCCTCTTCTCCGCGGACCGAGACGCCTTGGGATACGAGTCCCATATTACTAGCCTCGCTGACGGTTCCTATCTCTACGAACTAGACGGAATTGCGGCCAAGGCTGGCAACCTGAAGTCGAGCCAACGGCTGCGGTCAAAAGCGGTCCCAAAGCAAGAGCCCTCGTTCTTCTTTAAGACGACGCACCTTGTCTCTACGGGCAACAGTCGCATCTGGAAGGCCGTGGAGGTCATGTCAAAGAGCAATCTGAAGCCTAAGCACAGGGGTCGGGAAGTTATCTTGAAGGATACTTGGGTCGACACAGGCTCTGCGACTGAATTCGAGCTCCAACACCAACTTTTCCAGGATATCGATATTCTCAAGCAGTCGGACTGGGAATCTTTGCCGATTTTGAAGGGAATACCTCCCGATCGGGAAGAGTTTCGTCGACTACGGGGCTATCTGAAGGACGACACTTACAAGAGTCTATTCCTACGATACGATGAGAGGATGCACTATGCTGGACAGTCTACGAAGTCGCTTAGTCCAGAGCAGGTCTGGAATCCCGCCAACACTCCTGGTGTTGCCCATACTCTCGCTGGAAACCTTGAACAGCATTGCAGAACCACAACGCGGCCACATCCTCTGAAGGACGGATTTGTTCCGAACTTGTGCCTTACCTCGAGGAGGCGCTGTTTCTTCGTCTTCCCCGATACCTGCAAGCGTGTGTCTGACCTTCCGACGCTCGGAGACGCGATGGACGTACTCAATCAGGCTTACTATGGTGAATCTCTTCGGAATAACACCGCTGGTTACATGACTGATTCCTTTTTTCTAGCGCTTCTGCTCATGTTCTGTGCTGGTTGGGTTCATAGAGACATCAGTGATGGGAACATTCTCGCTACAGAGGTAGACAGCAAGTGGATTGCCAAGCTTTCCGACCTCGAGTACGCGAAGAAGGTCCCCTCGAACGTCCAAAGATCCCCTGAGCCGAAGACTGTGAGTTTCTCTCTTTACCTTGCATCGAAACCTATCTCACTGAGCTCGGTCTGTAGGGCACACCGTACTTCATGGCGTACGAAATACAAAGCTCGAACTTCATTTGCCCTCCTGCTCCCCTCCCTCCGACACTCACCTTTGTAGTCTGGGGCAAGGTGGAATCCAAAAAGCGAACGGAGCCTCCTGCCTGTGTTGTACACACCTTCTTTCACGACATTGAGTCACTATATTGGCTTATCCTATGGATTATCACCAGTCGTGTCGGATGTGACGCCTCCGAGGCCGCGGCCCAGATCGTCTTTACTTCCAGGCTGATCCCTGCACGATATAACGTCTTGCGCGGCGGCATCCCTGCAAGCGTTACATCGAGGCTCCACGACAGTGTCAAACCCATCGCCTCCGCTCTCGAAACGCTACAGTTCCGACTGTTTCAAGACTATTTTCGAAACACTCCAGATATGAGGATGGATTCCATAAACTATGCCCCGATTTGCGCCGTTCCCTTGATCTTTTTTCACAATATCAAGGCGTTTCGGGAATCTTGGGCTTCGTTATGCCTTCGGCGACCTGCGCCCCCTATAGAAGCACCTCATAACCTATCCCAGTCGTCTACTACTTGCGGACCGCCCTCCGTTCGAGTTCTGACCGGCTCGGGCCCACGATTGTCTAAGAGGAAGTTCCTTCACGATGCTACTGGCTCCTCAATGGGTCGTTTGCCTCTGGAAGGGCGCAACGGAGGGCAGGCAGGCCCATCGAAGCGGATGAGGACGTTGTATGGGTCTGAAGGAAATGGGTGTGTACATGGACACTTCACAAGAACCAATAACTCCCGCAGCGGCGATGGCAGTCTGATGAAGGTGAAGCTTCAAGCTTAAAGTTTTCTAAAATCCCATAGTATGGGCCCGGAATCACGCACATCATAGGTAGAGAGGACCCATACTTAGTTTGGAGTTCCTTGATCAGCTCCGGGAAATTCATGGTCGGAGGAAGAGCGAGATAGTACTAGATGATTGCCAGTGCTAAATGAGTGGATGTACTATCAAACGCTGGACCGTAAATTTCATTGATCTAGTTTTCGAAGGGATATCATCGTTAATCATGTACGGTCAATACCTGCTGAGAAGGGCATCCGCATGTTGTTTTGCCTGCATGGCTGGAAGCAGGCCACTGCTGAATATTGAATGTTTACCGTGGGAACATCATTTCGAACAATTGGGCGTGATCGCGTTCCGCGTTTCGCGTCTTGCACTGAACCTCCACCTTCTTTCGCTAAGCTACCCTTGACCCCTACTCCCAAAATGCTGCTGTACTCGGAGACACATGACTTCCTAGACCATTACTTTCTACCCGCACCAAACACTTTCATTCTGGACGAAGTCGTAAAGCAACTGCGCAGAAAACGTGTCCTTATCCCCCGGCGGAAACTGCCAATGGCGAAGACCTCCCCATCAACTCAACACACTGCTGCTGGGCCCTCAAACTGTAGACTCTCTGGCTCAGAATCCAAGGAGCAACCTTTCCCGCTGGTTCTGAGGGGACTCTTCAATCGAGCGTCGGAAGGTCGGATGACGCGCTCTCAGAGTAGCGTCGAGAAGCTGTGGACCAAGCTGGAGAATCTAGCAAATGATATACAGCAGTGCATGGAAACTGCAGCAGTCCAATTTACTGGGCTCAACCTGTCTCTCGTACCGGAATCCAGAAGCGACAGTGACGACGACATCGAAGGCGCCACCTCCGAGTCCTTCGTCGAAACAGACGGCCAGCATTCTGGTGACAAGCCCAGCTCGTACGCTTCGCTTGATATGACTGTTCCTGTCGCTGTCAGGGTAAATGGAGAGTGCATTGCGCAGGTAGATTCTTTGCGTGGCGCTTTGAATTCCTGGATTGACATTTGATGTGCAGAACAGGGAACAGCTCATGCGAGCGATGAGTGACATCCTGGAGGGCGACATTTCTCGAAACTTTACTTACGGAGTAAGCCGTTCGTCATTCTCACTCTGTCAGGCGCTTAAACAGCTGTAGATCAGCATCGAAGACGACTTTGTCTCGTTGTGGTATTCTACGAGAAAGACCACGATCAAGGCGACCTCCTTCAGCTACATCGAGGTAACCTCCGAGTTGTTCCCAGAGTATACCGTGATACAGCTTGCTAACAGTCACTTTGCAGAGGCCCGACTTACTTATTCGCGTCTTCCTCTCGCTCTTCTCGGCAGACCGAGAAGCTTTGGGATATGAATCTCATATCACTCGCCTCGCTGATGGATCCTATCTCTACGAGCTAGACGGCGTTATTGCCAAGGCTGATGACCTACAGTCAAGCCAACGGCTGCGGCCAAAAGCAGTCCCAAAGCGGGGGCACTCGTTCTTCTTTAAGACGACGCACCTTGTCTCTAGAGGCCACACACGGATCTGGAAGGCCGTGGAGGTCATATCGAAGAGCAACCCCAAGGCCAAGCCCAAATGCCGGGAAATCATCCTGAAGGATACTTGGGTGGACGCAGACGCTATGACAGAATTCGAGCTTCAAGGTCAACTCTTTCACGATATCGATGTCCTCAGGCAATCCGACTGGGAGTCCCTGCCGATCCTGAGCTGTATACCTCGTGACCGGCCAGAATTCGCCCGACTGCGTGGCTATCTGCAGGGTGATTCTTACAAAAGTCTCTTTCTGCAACACGATGAGAGGATGCGATACACGAGCCCATCTGAGAAGTCCTTTCCTTCAGAGAAGGTTTGGAAGGCATCCAACACCCACCCCCCAGCCGGCAATCCTGAACCTAGGAAGGGAACAACGCGTCCAGATCTCCCTGATCCCAAGCCTCCAAGTGTCTCTCCGAAAAAGCGGTGCTTCTTCGTCTTCCCCGAGATCTGCACACGTGTGTCCGACCTTCCGAGCCTTGGAGACGCAATGAGCGTCTTGAATCAGGCCTATTTCGGTGAGTCTGATTGATGTACGACGGAAGATCTAGCTGCTCATTATCTCTAGCGCTCTTAATCATGTTCTGTGCAGGATGGGTCCACAGAGATATCAGCGACGGCAATATCCTTGCTATTGAAGCGGACGGCAAATGGGCGACTAAGCTTGCTGACCTCGAGTTTGCGAAGAAACTCTCGCCGAATGCAGGCTCTCCTGACCCAAAAATTGTGAGCTTTTCTGTCCGCGATATGTTGTACTGGAGCTGAGAAGGCCCTTCGCAGGGCACGCCTTACTTCATGGCATATGAGATACAATCCTCGAGGCTTCTCTGCCATCTGATCCCGATTAATTATAAGGAAGTGGTTCACCCAGACTGGGGTCGTGGGCCAAAGGCCAGTGGGCAGCTTACCGTGAGTCAGGGGGAGGAGTGGGGGACGGTCAGGCACACCTTCCTACACGACATCGAGTCCCTTTGGTGGTTGATCCTCTGGATTATCACTAGCCGTATTGGGTGCGAACCGTCAAGGGCTGCTGCAAAAGTGATCTTCCAGGCTACCTCCACATCCACGACAACACGATCCAACTCCCTGTTCGTGGGCCTCCCTGGAGATGTTACATCAAGCCTTCACGATGGCGTCAAGCTCATTGCCTCCGCGCTTGAGGACTTCCGGGCCCGGCTCTATCATGACTATTGCCGAAACACTCAGGAGATGCGGCTCGACTACACCAACTTCGCGTCGATCTGTGCTGTGCCTTTGATATTCTTTAAGAATATCGAAGACTTCCGTGGCGTCTGGGGGGTTCTGCCGGTTCGGCAGTCCCGGGAGGATGCGGAAGCAGGTCGACTTCGCACTCAACCGGTGCGCACCCTAAATCCTGTCGGAGAACCCTCTGCTGGGACAAAGCGAAAGTCCCCTTGCGTGCAAACCACTGTTTCCTTGGGACATGGAAACAACGAAAATCAACCTGGTCCTTCCAAGAGAAGGAGGGTCCATTCTCGGCGTGGTGCGAAGCGAAAAGCATGAAAGTTGTCCCTGGATTTCGCCTACTACTTTGTGAAAGTTTTTCGCTCTCTACATTTCTCATACCTCGTTCCACGCAATCTCTTACCATCCTCCTACGCCACTATTTCTGGATAGATCATGCGGAAGTCCAAGTACAGCTATTATCATTGCCATTATTTTGAAGCGTCATCCCATTCAAGAACAGCTGAGCCTTGGCCCGGCTGCTGGGCCCCAGTGCACCTAGTCTCGATTTTCCCATCCTCTCTTGATTTGGGAACATTAGAATGGTGCGATGTTAGAGCAGACTCAGCAGAGGCAGCATATGTTCCACATAACGCGCGGACGCGACGATCCGGCGAGCTCGGAATTGGCTGCCTAGTGGGTTCGGGCCCGGGCGGTCCCCGATATTGCCCCGATAGTGTCCAGAATGACCACGGACTCTCCGCGATGGTGAATCCGTTTTTACGACTGTGGGATGCGCTCAATCGGGAGAGGATGGGACTTGTAAAGTCGCTGAGATTGGCTGACTGCAGTTGAATAACGAATTCGTGACCGTGAGAATCATCGCGTCCAAATCGAGACGACAATGGGTGCAGTGCGTGACACCACGTGTTGATAATCAACTTTGTACACGACCCCAAAGCCACCCAGCCCTTGCCTCTGAACCACCACATCGACTACCCCAGCCACCTTCACACACAGTTCTGTCTTCCCTTCCCGAACTTTGACACCATATGCCTCGTACATCGCAGTGCGTTTATCCTTAAGATCTCACTCATACAGAGTGTCTTTCTTAACGTCACCTAAACCTCAACGTTATCGCTAGAACGAATGCTCCTGCAAAGGCAAAAAGTCGAGAAAGGGGTAAAGCTCCAGCAAGGAGGTGCGTACTCACTGCTTACTGTAATCTAAACCTCACTGATCCAAATCCTACTAGTTCTGCAAAACCTCTCCCCGATCCTACCACACCAGTGGGCCCACCGCGAACAAGTGGTACTCCAACACTCGGAAGGTTCGATGCCCAATTACCCATTTGTATCGATTTGGAAGAGTACTGACACAGTTTTAGTGCCACCCCAAGATCTATCCGCGAGCAAGCAGGGGACGAAAAGCTTACAGATCTGCGTCCAATCATTGCAAAGTACATGAAGAAGGAAACACTGTACTGTTCAAGGGACGACTTTTTCGAGCACTACTTCATTCCCTCGCCAGCTTCAAACGTTTTGAACAAAGTTCTCGAGACCATGAGGGCCAAAGCTATGCTTGTTCCTCGCCCCAAGGAGGAGAAGACCAAGGGCGTCACGACACGCAAACTTCCCCCCGTTCCCGGCCATCCTTTTCAAACAGCGAGCCCGGCGAACCTGAACAACGAGCCTCCTTTTCCCCAAGTTTTGAAGGAGTTCTCTCGAAAGCCATCTGAGGGAAAGAGGCTTTTGAACGTCAAAGAGAAAGCAGCCTTCGCTTCCTTGGAGAAAATCGGCCAAGGCATTCGCACCTGCATGAAAGAGGCTGGGGTTCCTGTCAACGATTTCGAATTGCACATGGTTCCAGACGATCGATGGAGCTCCGACATTGAAGGATGCAACTACAGGATAGATGCTTGTATCAAGCCAATTGCTCAGGGAAAAGCTGAACCCCTCCACGTTTCTAAAATGACCGTGCCGTTTGAGTTCAAGCTCAAGCGAAACGATCGAGGGAACGCTGAGGTAAGATATCGCATGGATACTTCTCCAATATTGGTGACTGATAGTTGGCTCATAGAACCGACTCCAGCTCGTTTCAGCTGTAACCCACCTCATGAATGATGATGTGTCTCGCAACTTCGTCTATGGTGTATGTGAACTTTGCAGCTTCAAAACTATGTACGGACATACGCTAATCCAGCCTCCTTTAGATGACCATAGAGGACGATCGTGCTTCATTGTGGTACTTCTCACGTGGCCATTCTGTCAAAGCGACGTCGTTCAGCTTGATCCAGGTATGTCGAACGTTCCCCTTGTTAGATGTAATCGGAGTCTTGACCTTATCACAGCGTCCTGATCTGCTTGTCCGCATACTTGTATCGCTCTTCTCAGCAAGTCGAGAGGATCTGGGCTACAGCTCCCACATTACGCGGTTGGATGATGGATCGTTTCTCTACCAATTGGACAATCTTCCAGTTCATGATGTACCCCATGAACAAGATAACACGCGGCTGGACGAACCTTCTTTATCGGAGGCTGATTCGGAGAAGCCCCTACAAGGAGATGCAGAGACTACTCAGCCGCCTGATGAGGTTCAAGCATCAGACCAACGTCAATCCTACTTCTTTAAGACCACGCAAATCGTCTCTGAAATCCGCAACTTTCGCATTGCTGGTCGGAACACTCGCATTTGGAAGGCCGTCGAGGTTGTCTCAAAGGATAACCTAACGCCTAAGGACAATGGACGGGAAATTATTCTGAAGGATGCCTGGATCGACCACGACGCGGTCGACGAATTCGACATCCAACAGCAGCTGTTCCGTGACATCGACGTCGTCAAGCAGGGCAATTGGCAAGCTTCGGCCTTGTTATCGTCCATCTCTCAGTCTCCAAGTGGCGCAGAGATGACCAAACTTGGCGAGTACCTGAAGGACGACTCGTATAAGGACCTTTTCCTCCGATTCGATGAGAAGATGCGCTATACGAGCAAGCCGAGCAAGTCCATCCATCCCCAGGCCTGGAATGCCCCTGCCGATGTCTTCGGCTTTACTGGTGTGGCATACACCAATTCAGTTGATCCCATTGACTATAGCAAGAGAACTGGATCTATGAGCAACTCCAGTCGGCAAAAGGTCACTCATCAAGGGACCCGCAACGTTAGATCGAACGGCCTTACCCTTGCTCCTAAGAAACGATGCCTCTTTGTCTTCCCGGATACTTGCACACGTGTGTCTCATGTTCCGACGCTTGGGGATGCAATGGACGTCCTCCATCAGGCTTTCTATGGTGAGCACCCGGATTAAAGCCCTTGCTCAAAGGTCTGAACTCAACGCTTTTTCTTAGCGCTCTTAATCATGTTCTGTGCTGGGTGGGTTCACAGAGACATTAGCGATGGCAATATCCTCGCCATCAACGTGGACGGCAAATGGGCGGCTAAGCTTGCAGCTTGCTGATCTCGAGTATGCGAAGAAGCTCAAGCTATCACTGAGAAACCCAGGTTCGCGTGACCCAAAGACTGTACGTCCTCTTTCATTTCGCACAATGTACTGAAGCTAATAGTTCCTGTCTATAAGGGAACACCTTACTTCATTGCCTATGAGATTCACGCTTCAACCTTTATCTGTCATTCGGACCCAATCAACTACCAGGCCGCAGCTCTCCCAAACTGGGGTCGTGATCTTGACCCCAATGCTGAACAGGAGATTGAAGCCCAGGCGTCCCTCCTCTCGGGAGTTGTGCACACCTTCTCTCACGACGTCGAGTCATTGTGGTGGCTTCTTCTGTGGATAATTACCTGTCGTATTGGGTGGGAGGCGTCCAAGGACGCGGCGGAGGATATATTTCAAGTTACCTCGAAACCCACTGAGGCGCGAGCCAATATCTTGCTCAAGGGAATCCCTTCGAGCCTTGCGTCAGCGCTCCACGACGATGTCAAGCTTATCGCCTCCGAGCTTAGGGTACTTCGAAACCAGCTATACCACGACTATGCCCGAAACACACAGGAGATGCGAGTTCATTATAGCAGCTATGGGCCAGTTTGTGCTGTGCCTTTAATCTTCTTTAGGAACATCAATCAGCGCCGCGAAAGATGGGCTTCTCTGCCCCTTCAGCGGCCCACCACGAACATTGAAGCCCCTCGACTTGCACCCCAACCGGTCACGGCGACCGTCTCAGCTCCTCGTCGAGACTCGTCGAAGCGAAAATTCCTCCACCCTGGGGGTGAGGTCGCAGGATCCTCCAAGGCGGGACGTTCGAGCTTGGTGTCTGTCGAGGACGGTGAAGATCAGCCTGGCCCTTCCAAGAGGATGAAGTCTCTTCGCCCTCGACCGGTCAAGACACCTGGCGGTGGCGCGTGAAGCACACCATGTCTTGTTTCTACGATTCTGTCCTGCATCGCGCATCTGTTATACTTCCGTTCGACCACCTGTACTTATTTACCTTGGACTCTTCACAATGTCAAGTATAAAAAAGGAAACAAAAAAGCGATTTCATTCACGAACCTACAATAGGTATTGGAAAGTTCAAGGGCCTCACTTCGTACGGCGCTGCTTGGCTGGAGCTCGCTTGCTAGGAGCCCCTTTCTTGACGGGCTAAAAGGCATTGAGTAAGGAAGAGGTACTACCAGAATTTGCAAAACAATCCAACCTTGAACTTCGGTGCGCCAAATTGTTCTTTCGGAGCTCCTCGAACAGACGCCTGGCATTGAAACAGTCAGGTTACAGGTATGTACCTCATTGAACGTTAGACTGACGCCTTTGGCAACACGAGACGCTTTCGCTTTCGGTGACGGCCTTGCGGCCTTCTTTGTAGGCTAGGAGAAGTACGACGGTCAGCCTGATTCAACTGCGTTCTTTCGAGAGTATTAAGAGTTTCTCACGTTCTTTGTCGTCCCCTTGACGCTTTTCTGGCCACCGGTCGAGGGCGCCTTCAAGTTCTTCGATAGAATCAGGATCAACCAATCTGATTCCTAACGCTTGAAAAGTACGAACCCCTTTCTTCGGTGCTGCACGAGCACCCTCCTTAGAACCCTTGTTCAAGGCCTTAGGATTCTTGGCCCCGACCTTAGGCCCTTTCAGAGGCGGGGATGTTGCGGGCGATAGTTTCCTCGCCCCTTTCGGCAGCGCCTTCAGCGCGGTAGTCTGCGAAACGGGAGCCTTCGCATGAGCAACGCAAATAAAACACAGATTAAAATGTCTCTACTTTATTCTTGTTCTTGTCAGCACCGACCTTCTTCTTACCGACCTTCTTCTTCTGCTTCTGCTTCGCCTGGGGCGGATCGGACGCAGGAGGCGGGGGTATATGGATAACCGGCTCTGGGCGTTGCGAAGACGAGCTCGGGCTAGATCCAGCGCCTGAATCCTGCGGTGGTGCCGGAACCGGCGCGGGAGGTGGACCCGGAGGCGGCGGGGGGATCGGGATGGTCGGAGGAGGTCGCTCAGGATTACTAGCAGCACCCGAGCTGCCATCGACAGGTGGGTGAACATAGTACCATCCTTCCGGCGCTGCTGGCGGATTGGCCTCGTCTGAGCGAGGGGCGAGGGATTGGGTATGTTGCGGCTGTTACAGTGTTGATTGAGTAGTTCGTGTACTCGTTGGGTTAGGGTAGCTACGTACCAGAGGTATGGCCGAGGATGTGAGAATGAGAGAGGAGAGAATGAGATAGGCGAGCTTCTTGGAGTCCATTGTCACAAAAGAGGGTCAGGTAAGGAAATCAGTGTTACAGTGAAGGTAGATTTGGGCCAGCCAAACCAGTGAAGGAGGAGGGATAGACGACCAGCGCACTGAGTGGGACTTGCAGCGCAATCCTACTCTTTTAAAGTCCTCGCTCTCGCCGATAGACATGGAGGTGTACAAGATCACTTTACAAGAAACAATAGCTCGTGATGAAGATGAAGTTTCAAGTTTCTCAAATCCCCACAAGAAGGGCCCACGGTCGCACACAACATAGGCTGGGGAGCAGAGCACGCAGAGTTTGAACTTGTCCCTTGATCAGTTCCGACCTAGATTCGATAACAGGTCATGATAGGAGGATGAGCAGGATAAATGAGTGGACGTACTATCAATGCTGGACCCTCAAAGCTCGCTGATTGAGGGGTATCATCGCCAAGCCCGTGCTATCAATACCTGAGAGGAGCATCCATACCGGTTCGCACCTTAGGGCCAGCCCTAACGCTCAGTAGAGGGAATCCACGTATATTAGGTGCTAAAAGATGCCATCCGCACTATCAAGCCGACGCCTTGGACTTTTTGACCTTCTTCGGCGCAGGGGCGTCTTCCACATTCTCCGCACTCGCACCCTTTCGCTTCTTGCTCTTGCTCTTCTTCGGCGACGGTACGACCTGTTCTTCAGGCGGATACTCCAGCTCCATTTTGTCGTCCTCCGAAGCCGGGACTGTCGTGTGGGATCCGATGGGGGCGAAGCTGTGGGTGAGCCAGTCTTCGGTGTAGGATTGGCGAGGCGGGTTTTGGTATTTGCCTGTCGACTCGTTCTTGGGTAGGATGGACTCGGGGGCGGTTGGTACGACGGGTTGGGCGGCAAGCACGAGGTGACGCGCGATGCCTTTGGGAGCTATCGTCGCGCACGAGTTGAATAAATAATAGAATGGGGGCTAGAGGGACGATAGCGCACCAGGGTAGAGCTTTCCCTTCTTCTTCTTACGAGGCAGGAGACATGATAGGCTTCGTATCTCCTCTCCAGCGACAGGCGAGTCGTCCGTCGTCTCCGACCCCACTGACCAGACATCGAACGTAGCATGTTTTCTCTTGACTGTTCCGACTTTCATGCTCTTTGTGGAAGAGACGTCCGCGATTTTTGCGCCTTCTAGGTACTTGGCCTTGACCTGATTGGAGCAGCATCGTTCAGTTCAACAAGGGTTATAGAAGTCAAAACATGGTATACCATACACCGTCAGGGACCCTGATAACCACCAGCTCCAAGTCTTCGTTGTTCTTCACATTATCCCAGTCGAAATCTCCAGCGTCGAATGCGTCTTCAAGTAGAACTCGGCCTGGTGGAGGCTTGAACTCCCAAGAAGGATCGGTGCCTTCGTTTTTGCCATTTGACTTGGCGTTTTTGGAGCTTTTTGGCTTGATTTTGGTTGCCACAGGAGAAGATGAGCGCGACGAGGAGTTGGACGCCGAAGACTCGGAATCCGACATTATGAGGATGAAGTTCGGAGCAGAAAATGAGCGCTTAGTGCCTAGCGCGAAATAGAATGTTTGGCATCGTCCTGCTAGCGATCCGGCTTTATCGGAACTAACTTCAAGAGTTCAGATTAAGTACTTGCATACATAGGACTGGCGTATCTCACCCTCGCGCCGAAGTCCTGCCAATTACAAACACCTTTCCAGACTGGTTTTTCCATGCGTCACTTGTTAGAATCGCGTCGGATAAGATGGAGTGCTTGGAATACGGTCTTACTCTGCATCCCATCTGTCCAGGTTTGCTCTATCTACTGTATCGAAGGTCTACTACGTGTACCTTGACGCACCTGGAGTGTGAGCACACCGGCTCCGGGTGGTAAGCATGCGCCAGCGGCCCTCATGTTGGCATCGCGATGATGGGCGTGTTGGCAGTGAGTATGTACTTGGGGATTGTACAGTGTCGTCACTCAGATGGCTCGGACATTATACTGTGACACAAAAATAAAAATAAAAAATGAACTATCGTACACACGCGACGGTTTAGAGAACAGAGATATATTATAAAAAGGAAGGGAGGGGATAGGAAAACTCATGCCAGTGAGAATCATAACGAGAACGATCCAAGGCGACCATTATGGACGAAAGACCACCCAGCAAATAGCGTCAGGCGGCCCGCCTAAGTTCTGCGCCACGATGGTGAAGCCTCCTTCTCTTGGGCGGTCCAGGCTGATCTTCGTTACTATCTCCGTAATTGTACTCCGAGGGTAGGTTGTGGGGGGACTTTCTTTTTGTTGATCCTAGACCAGAAGGCTCAGTGGAGGGTGATACGACGGGAGTTTCTGCACCTCCCGCCGATGGTTGGGGTCGCTCCCTGAAGCCCAGCCCAGGTCGCTGAAGGGGTAAAGAGGCCCAGACGTCGCGGGACTTTCCGATATTTTGGAAGAATATCAGAGGAATGGCACAGGCAGGCGCGTAGTTCTTAGGCTCTAGCCTCATCTCTGGCGAGTTTCGGTTGTAGTCGAGATACAGCTGTATCCTGAGAGGATCGAGTCTGGCAGCGATGGGCTTGACATCATCATGAAGGCTTAAGACAACGTTGCGGTTGATGCCCTGGATGAGGACTTTCCTTCGGGATTCCGAATGGGTAGAGGAACTCTGAAAGAGATCCCGAGCCGCGATTTTGGAAGCGTCGCACCCGATACGACTGGTGATGAGCCAGAGAATAAGCCACCATAGCGATTCGAGATCATGGAAGAAGGTGTGTACGACTGGTTTGAATGGTATCGTATCGGAATCGTCGTCATCCCAGTAGGTTATATCATTCGGGTCGGACTTGGTCATACTAACCCAGAGCAGCAGCGAGGCTTTGATCTCATAGGCCATGAAGTGCGGCGTCCCCTGCAAAATTTTGGGTCAGTTTTGATACTGCAGTTACATGGTACAACTCACAATCGTCACATTAGACGATGTCGCCAGCGTCGGCGAACATTTCTTCGCAAACTCAAGGTCAGACAACCTAACGGACCATTTTCTGTTAACCTTGATGGCCAAAACATTTCCATCGCTGATGTCTCTGTGGACCCATCCGGCACAGAACATAATCAAGAGCGCTACGAAAGGTATTGAGTTGACATAAAGACTAACAACGCCAAGCAGCCTTACCGAAATAGGCCTGATTGAGTACCTCCATCGCGTCTCCTAGGGTCGGGAGGTCCGACACCCGAGTGCAAAGCTCAGGAAAGACAAAGAAACAGCGCTTCTTGGAGGAAAGGGTGGGTGGATTCTGTGTAGGCCACTCCTCGCGCGGTTTTCGTTGCGAACTTCTCCTGTTCCGTTCGTTGTGTTCTACGTCTTCCGCCAAGGTATCGGGTTCGACCTGGTTGCTGACCGGTTCCCAAACGTGTTCCGAAGGAAGGGACTTCCCAGGCCGGCCCGTATAGCACATCCTTTCATCATAGCGTAGAAATAGACTTTTGTAAGAGTCGTCCTTCAGATAGCTACGCAGTCGGGCGAATCCTTCCCGGTCGCGAGGTATGCACTTCAGAATTGGTAAGGATTCCCAATCGGATTGCTTGAGGCTGTCGATGTCCTGGAAAAGGCTGCGTTGAAGTTCGAATTCTGTCGCAGAGTCGGCGTCTACCCAAGTATCCTTCAAGACAATCTCTTGGTCCTTGTGTTTCGGCTTCAGATTGTTCTTCGACGTGACCTCGACGGCATTCCAGATGTATGTGTGGCCTTTAGAGATGAGGTGCGTCGTCTTGAAGAAGAACGACTGTGGTTGCTTCTGGGCTGACTTCGATCGTAGTCGATGGCTCGACTTGAGAATGGGCGCTTTGGGGGAAATCCCGTCCAGTTCGTAGAGATAGGACCCGTCGGTTAGACGGGTAATATGAGGCTCATATCCCAACGCTTCCCGGTCTGCCGAAAAGAGCGAGACAAAGACACGGATAAGTAAGTCAGGCCTCTGCAGAGTATATGTCAGAAAGCTGCATCGCAATTTTCAACTCGGAGGCTTACGTTGACGTAGCTGAAAGAGGTCGCTTTAATGGTGGTCTTCCTTGTAGAATACCACAACGAGACGCGATCGTCTTCAATACTAATCTACTGGTATTCAGAAGTGGTTCAGTTCATCTTTGTATAGAAACTTACTCCATAGATGAAATTACGCGATATATCGCCGTCCATACTTTCGCGCATGGCTCGAACGAGGCGTTCTTTGTTCTAAACAGCAATTGTCAGATCTAGAAGACATCGAAGACACCGCAAAAGTAATCACCTGCGACGTATTCACTTCGTCCAGTCTCAGAGCGACTGGCACAGACAACCCGACAGAAGCAGGCGAGTTAGCCCTTTCTCCAGACCGCTGACCACCTTCGACTGAGTTATCGGAGGCGCTGTCATCCATGCCGCTTTCGCCAACGCTTCCAGCATCGGGAACCAAGGATAGCCTAAGCCCATTCTCTCGGAGCCCCGCTTTCTCCATGCACTGGCGTATATCCTTGGCAAGGGTCTCCAGCTTGGCCCACAGTTTGTCGACGCTACTTAGAGAGCGTGTCAACCTGCCCTCCGAAGCTCGATGGGCAAACCCCTTCAAGGCTAGAGGAAAAGGTTGGTCTTCCACCTGCGAACCATCCTGTCGACAGTTTGATGTTTGGCCGCGGGCTAGGGCTGATGTGGCTCGAGCAGAATGTTCGGACCGAGGGATAAGCACCCGTTTTTTTTGCAGCTTCTTCAGGATGTCGTCTAGAACAGAAGGGTTCGGAGGCGGGATGAAGCAATTGTCAAGGAAGTCATTTGTGTCAGAGTAAAGCAGCATTTATTGAAGGCAAAGTAGAGGTTCAAGTAACTCAAAGAAGATCGTGGTTGAGGTTGAAGACGCGAAGCGCGTCGCCATTGCAGATAACCGACAAACCGGATGATGGTCCACACGCACCTAACCGGGAAGGATGATGGTCATCCTCACCGGCGAGGATGATTATGTAAGATGTAAAAAGTGATGCCTGCACCCTTTTTGGCTATGCCCGCTCAATAGGCCATACCTTGGCCTTTGCCCTTTCTGCTATATCCTGTCGCAGGTGGGCCAATGCTTGGCTCAATCGCGTACCATACTGTCAAATGGTCTGTAGGTGTATCCCACTGGGTCCTTTCCGTCTAGAATCCCCATCCCAGCAGTACTTCACGATGAGATGAGTGCGCTCCCATCCATCCCTCAGCAAAGCTTCCGGTGACCGTGGACACCTCGAATACTTCCTTAAACACTCATCCAAAGTTCGGTGCATCTGTAGACATAGCTGCATGTGTAGACATGGCATGCTGGATTGAGCTCCCGGTTATCCAGGTGTGTAAGGGGGATTAGATTAGATTACTTTGTTTGGCACTATTTACATCATGTCCATATTCGCGTGAGGCCACCATCAGTGGACCTCACGCTCATACCACTACTACGTACAGGAATCCATAACCGGTTCTTGTGCATTGTGGAGTGAGCCGTCTAAGCAACCAACGAAGCCGTAACAAGCAGTAAGCTTGTTACAGTTTTTGCACATTCCGGAACCCCGATTCTTCTCTCTCTCTCTCTCTCGCTCTCTCTCTCTTTCTCCCTTTCTCAGCAAAAGGAAACCAACCAGCGCGTAACCGCGTTCTCACTCGACCACCACGATACGCCGACCACCCGATAGAACCGGTAGAGATTCTATCGCGTGGTAAGGATGTCAGCAGCGGAACGAGGAATAGACACGTCGACGGACGGACTGCCGACGCAGGCGCCTACGCCGACGGACCTAGAATGGCAAACGAGGCTATTCCGGATTCGGAAGGAAGAGAAGGCGAGGAGGAGACGGGGCGAGCGAGTAGAGCAGGGAGAAGACGGGCAGGAGATCCCGATTCGTCCAGAGGATAGTAGGTCCTCTGCCGGATCGAGCGTTAGTGGTATGTCTTCCCTCGGGAGTACCACGTCGTCAATGCGACATGGTATTGCTCAGAGGATGGTAGCAGACTTGGTAGCAGCTGGAGATATAGCCGACACGGAGGAAGCCAGGGAAAGAGTCATGGCAATTCAATTGCGGACTCTTCAAGCAGCCCGGGACGAGAGGCGACAGAGGAAGGAGCTTCTACGCCAACAGCAAGAGCAAGAACAGCAGCAACGGCTACAACAACAGCAGCAGCAACTACAGCTACAGCGGCAGCAGCAGCAACAGCTACAGCAGCAGCAGCAACAGCAGCAGCAGCAACAGCTACAGCAGCAGCAGCAGCAGCAGCAGCAGCAACAACTACAGCAGCAGCAGCAACAACAACAGCAACAGCAACTGCAACGGACTCGGCTGCAGCAACGGCACCAGCAGCAGCAGCAACTACAACTACAACAGCAACAGCAGCAACAGCAGCAGCAGCAGCAGCAGCAGCAGCAACAGCAGCAGCAGCAGCAGCAGCAGCGGCAGCAGCAGCAACAACAACAACAACAACAGCAATGGCTGGCGCCGCAGGCAGCGGTCGGAGGAGGTACCAGCCTCCCTCCGCCACCTGTTCAACAGGCACCAGGCACATATCA
The DNA here is from genome assembly GCA_013368325.1 of Ephemerocybe angulata. Lineage (NCBI taxonomy): Eukaryota > Fungi > Basidiomycota > Agaricomycetes > Agaricales > Psathyrellaceae > Ephemerocybe > Ephemerocybe angulata. The sequence goes on from JAACJK010000079.1 coordinate 23,903, forward strand.
ACCGACCTACCAATACCAACCATTACCAAACGCACCCCCACCACCGCCACGTCGAATCGACTGGGAAAACTGGCGACCGAAGACGGGGCAGACGCAGGCGGAACAACCCAAGTACCGACCTCCCCAGCAGAGAGGAGACGGGAACCCGTTGTATGGCGCACCGGCTCCTTGGGCACGTTCAATTATGCCCAGTCCGAGGCCATTAACACCTCATACAAACCCACGGCAGCATCAGGAGGACCACCAGTCGGACGAGAACGGCGGGCTGGAATACTTGGACCCAAACGGACTGGGACCGTTACCGTCGATATCTCAGAGAGGTATCGCGGTTCCTAGGGTCGTCATCGACGAACGGTTCCAGCCATCGACTCCACCGTGGATACGGGGTGAGAGGGGAGAGGCGGCTGAAATTCCGTACTTCGGTAGGGCGCCGACGCACCCTAACGAGACGGTAAAGTTGGAACCGCAATCCATGGGGGTACCAATCGGGAACTCGAACGAGCTCCCGCCGGGTAACCCTCCTCAACAACCACAGGCGCCACCACCTCAAGATAAGCCACCGAACCAGGGTCCTGCTGTTCCACAAGGGCCCCCAGCAAACCCACCGGATCAGGTGTTGGGGTATACTGGAGGGGTAATGCAGGACTTCAAGGATCGGGTGGCACTCCAGAGGTTTAGGATAGCCACACTAGCGGCCGGCGAACCATGCAGGATCGACGACCAGCTAGTGAGGTTTGACGATGAGAACCGACCATACTCGATAATGGGGCGCACATCGGGAACGCCGCCGCCTCCTCCATCACCGTCATCGTCGTCCAGTGGGTCAGGACAAACCGACGGATCGAAAGGCCGTAGGCATGGGGACCACGGCGGGGATGATAGGGTACCGAAGGGACCGACGCGATACAAAACGCCAGCCCCAACAGGACGAATATCCGTCGCAAGGGAGATGGTGGATGGCGTGGAGGGTTGTCCTCGGCACGAGCACGCCAAGTATCTGGACGAACGACACGCCCAGATCCTCGGTATGATCGAGCGGGAGTTGGCGCGACCAGCGACGGGGGTGGTGGGACCGGATGGTAAGATTCGGATGCCCAAGACCTCCTTACCAACCACCTACGATGGGAAGCCGTCAGCCACCGAGTTCAACCGATGGCTGATGAGCCTACTTCAGCACTATGTCAATGGGTGGATGAATGGGGCGGAACACGATCGGCTCCGTATCACTGAGTTGGAGAAGTCGCTGGAGGGAAAAGCGCTGAGCTGGTTTACGAGCACCGTAACCCAGGATCTCATCGAAGGACGAAGCACCTGGATCTTCGAGGATGTTGTGATCGAGATATACGATCACTTCGTCCATGCTCGACGAACGCTGGCACCCGAGTCGGAATACTGGGCGGTAGAATACGACCAGGATGAGGGTGCTGAGCAATTCTACCTCGACCTGAAGCATAAGGCCGACGAGATGATGGACCTGCCAACGCGGACGGACTTCGCCAAGAGGTTCTACGATGGCTTGCCCATCCTTCTCCGACAAGAGATCACGAAGATAGGAGCCGATCCGTATCACGAATCGGCTCGTCAACTCCTCAAGTACTGCGTCCACATAGAAACCGCCAACAGGACACTTCACGACTCTGAAGTGCGCCGGGGCGTTGGGGCGCAGCTGGCCTACTCGGGAAGCGGGCGATTCAACTGGATCACGCCCAAGGAGGGCAGGAACTTCTTCACGAAGTACCACAAGGAACGCCCTTCCAGGGAGAGGAACGAACGAGTTAGGGTGCGAGCGCATTTTGCGGACGCACGAAAGGAAGAGGAACGCTTCCGGTCTCGGACGCCCGAACCACGAAGCGACAACAACCATCGACCAGACACCAACAGGAGTCCTCGACCCACAGGGCCGAGTGCGTCGTCGGGGCCACCACGACCGTCGTGGCAGCCTCGACCGACGCCGGCCTCGGGAGCCAAGTCCGCTAACAAATGTTTCGCATGCGGAAAGGAGGGACATTTCTCTCGGGATTGTCCCACCCGTGGACCTCAGGACCGACGGAACACTCGCCCATCGGTCAAGTTCCAGGCGGTACGCGAGGAAGGGAACAGTGGCGGCGACGAGGATGACCAACGGGAGGCTCAAGACGAGACAACCGAGGGTCAAGTCGGTGAAGAAGGCGAATGGGATCAGTGGGAGCCGACGGACAACGAGGAAGGCGAACCCTACCCCGACGCGTACGAGTACTACGACCAGGATTGGGAAGGACAGGACGAACAGCTCGGGGCGCTCTATGAATACATGGGTGCCGTGCGAGCGGGCGACGACGACGAAACAATAGAGCGGCCGATTCGGAAACCGTCGGAGAAACAGAGCATGGTGCAGTGGATCACCATTAACGGGGTCCGCGCACTTACGCTCTTCGACTCGGGATGCACCTTGGACTCTATCAGTCCACAGTTCGCATCCGCCGCTAACGTGCAGGTGAAGAATTTGGTGAAGATGGTCCCACTGCAGTTGGGCGTCGTGTCAAGCCGGTCTGTCATCCATAAGGGTGCCAGGGTGGGCTTCACGTTCCAGGGCACCACAGCAAAGGATGAGTACTTCGACATACTTCCAGTTGCGAAGTACGACGTCGTCATCGGGATCCCCATGATGAAGAAGCTAGGCATCTGCCTCGACTTCGATCAAATGGTCCTACGATACCGAGGAGGAAGCATCAAGCCGCTCGACGAGAAGGAGGAGAGCGTTGTCATGGCCAGACGGGCGGGAATGCGTAACACATTCCACCAGAAGGTCGAATGACGGGACCGCCGGGCTCGCGCTGAGGGGGAGCGACGCCCGACGAAGAACCGAGTTCCACCTGACAAACGGAAGGACGGGACTCAGACTGAGGGGGAGCGAGGAGCTCCCAAGACGCAGGGGGATAGGAAGCAGTCTGAGGGGGAGCGCGAAGGTATCGACGCTTTCGAGGACTTGAAGAAGAACGACCCCAACAAGTGGAGAACATCGCGGAAGGCCACAGTTGAAGATGTGACCGAGGACGACGAGGAGCCGGGATTGACGGAACGAGTAGAAGAGATCGTACAGGAGTTCACGAGGGCTAGATTCCCGGAAGCATCCGACAGGGAACGACTTAAATCCAAGGTCGTACCTGGGGCGGACGACCTCGAGTTTGCGACTGAATTCAATCGCATGGTCGAGGAGTTTGCGAAGACTGTGGACATAGACAAGGAGGGCGAGCTCACAGAGGAAGATGTACCCAGACTCAAGGAACAATGGGCCGCGATGCTCAAGGACCGTTGGGGAGGGCGTGGGTTGAAGTTGCCGCCATTGCGCGCAATCAACCATCGCATTCCCCTGATCGACGAGACGAAGAACAACCACTATCACCTTCCGCGCTGCCCAGACTCGCTCAAACCATTGCTTTCGGAGAAAGTTGGAAAGTACACGGAGGCGGGACTGTGGGAGCAGGCGCAGACAAGCCAAGCCGCCCCGATGCTCTGTCTTCACAAGAAGGCCGCAGTGCCAGGCTTGCGCACTGTCATCGACTGTAGAAAACGGAACGACAACACGGTCAAGGACGTGACGCCATTCCCCGATCAGGACCAGATCCGACTCGACGTCGCGCGAGCCAAGTACAGATCGAAGATCGACTTGTCGGACGCGTACGAGCAGGTGAGGGTGGAACCGGAAGATGTTTGGAAAACTTCATTTGCGACCATATACGGTACTTTCACGAGCAAGGTAATGCAGCAGGGTGATTGTAATGCACCAGCTACATTCCAGCGCGTAATGAATATGATTTTCCGAGAATACATCGGTATATTCTTGCACGTCTACCTCGACGACCTATTCGTGTACAGCGACTCTGTTGAAGATCACGAAAAGCACCTTAAGCTCATCTTCGACAAGCTAAAGACCGAGGACTTCTTTCTGAAGGAATCCAAGGTGGAACTCTGCGCTAAGAAGGTTGACTGCCTAGGTCATCTCATAGATGAAAAGGGGTTACACGCCGACGCCGATAAGATGGTCCGAATCCGAGAATGGAGGACGCCACGGTCGTACCATGACATCCAAAGGTTCTTGGGTCTGGTTCAGTACCTGGCGCCATTCTTGCCCAAGGTCGCAGCATACACGGAGCCACTCTCATCAATGACAACGAATGGCCAGGTTTTCGAATGGCGACCGATCCACGACGTGTGCTTTCAACGGATTAAGGATATCTGTTGCAAGACACCGATCCTGAAGCCTATCACGCCGTCTAAGGAAGAGCCCATCTGGGTCATCTGCGACGCTTCCGTCAGCGGTGTCGGAGCGATGTATGGGCAGGGGCCGACTTGGCGAACATGTCGGCCAGCTGGGTTCATGTCCAGGAAGTTCACGGACGCTCAGAGGAATTACCGCGTTTTCGAGCAGGAAACACTGGCGATTCTCGAGGCGCTCCTCAAGTGGGAGGACAAATTGGTGGGCTATCGGATCCACGTCGTGACGGACCACAAAGCATTGGAGTTCTTCAAGACACAACGGAAGCTATCGCCACGCCAGACGCGATGGATGGAGTATATGGCACGATTCGATTTCGACATTTGCTACGTGAAGGGCATCCTGAATAAGGTTGCCGACGCACTATCGCGATACTACGAGAACGACAACTGGGGAGATGTCCATGACGTCTCTGAGTATGTCAACGCCGACCGCCGACTAGACCCTGATCATGAGGATCTTCCTCCGGAACGATGCGAGGAACTCCAGAACGATATGGTTCAACTCCTCGCCATGCGCACCGATATACCGATCCGACGATCCCAGCGGCTGGAGCGAAGGATCATGGAGAAGCGCGAGATGAGGGACGTAGCAGCGGAGGAGATGAAGGAAGCGGCGGTGACAGTCCCAGAAGTGCCGAAGCGCCCTGTGGGGAAGGGACCTACCGTATCGACAATATCACAGGCATCGCGCCGGCTCGTTCGCACGTTGGACGAGTCGAAGGGATTTCAGGAGGCTCTCAAAGCAGCGTACACCACGGACCCGCTGTTTTCCCGTGTCCTCAAGGATGAGGAAAAGCATAAGGCGTTCACGATCGACGATGGGCTCATATGGTCGGAGAATCAGGCGGGGGAGAAGGTGACATGCGTGCCCGAAGGAAAGTTCGAAGGGAGGACGCTGCGCGGCATAATAGTGGAACAGGCTCACGAGATAGTAGGCCATTTCGGATCACAGAAGACCACCGACTACATACGTCGGTGGTACTGGTGGCCGGGGATATACACGATGGTCGAACGATTTTGTAAATCGTGCGCCGCGTGTGCGACAAGCAAGCCATCGAACCAACGCCCTGCAGGACTACTTCACCCACTCCCAACACCTCGTTACCCATGGGAGTCCATTGGCATGGACTTCGTTGGGCCATTCCCAGAGGTAGACGGAAAGAATTACCTGTGGGTGGTGATCTGCCGCCTCACCTCCATGGTCCACCTCATACCGATCAAAACAACGACGACGGCCACGGAACTCTCGGACGTGTTCATCCGAGAGGTGGTGAGACTACACGGATTACCCAGGTCAATCGTATCTGACAGGGATTCCAAGTTCACGTCGCGTTGGTGGAAGGAGGTGCACCGGCTACTAGGCACGAAGCTGTTGATGTCAACATCGTTCCATCCTCAAACGGACGGCGTGACAGAGCGGGCTAACAGGAGCATAGGTCAGATCCTGCGCGCCACGGTAAAGCCTGATCAGACCGACTGGGTCGACAAATGCCCTATGGTCGAATTTGCGATCAATTCGAGCATTAGCGGCACGACAGGATTCGCCCCGTTCGAACTCAATCTGGGGTACATGCCCAGGATGCTCAAGATGTTCCCGAGCCAGGAGGACTACCCACCTGGCGTCGCCGCATTCGCGAATCGAGCGCTACACTACCTCGCGGACGCGCATGACGCCATCATCGCGTCGCGCGTATTCCAAACCCATGAAGCAGACAAGTCCCGCCGGCAGGACCCAAAAATTGCTGTAGGCGATTTGGTATACCTGTCCACGAAGAACCTCAACACGCCGAAGGGCAGAGCGAACAAATTAGTACCGAAGTTCGTTGGGCCGTACAAGGTTACATTCGCAGATCCTGAGAAATCTGTCTACGAATTGGACCTGCCCAAGTCCCTTCGGGATCGTCGTATCCACAACCGATTCCATGTTAACCTCCTCCGACCCCACTTCCCATCCGACACAACAAACTTCCCGAACCGCGAAGAACCTGACGCGTACGACTTCGGCGCGCCGGACGATGTCGAATGGCACGTCGAAGAGATAGTCGATCACGCCTGGGTGAAGGGGACCAATAAGTACCAATTCCTCGTGAAATGGTCAATTGGGGAACCTACCTGGGAGCCGCAGAGCGAATGCAACAAACTCGCGGCTATGGATCGGTACCTCGAGCTTATGGGAGTCTCGCGCATAGCGGACCTCAAGCGGAAAACGGAACCTGCGGGTTCCGTGATCCGATCAGTTCCCAATTAGGCCAGTGCTGGGAAAGGTGACGCGGCATCTGTTCTCTGCCAGCAACCACCACCACCAGCACTGCGCACCGCGTGATAACGAAGGTCCGCCTTGTTATCACCGATGCCGTACCAACACGAGAACCCAAGGAGCACGTCGCGTCGACACGAGGAGCCGCGGAGGATGGAGCTGACGAGGGAGTGGAAGATCGACCCGAGGGAGGGGGTACCAGTGTGCAGGGATGATGACTGCCCCAAGTGCAGAGCGTCGCTGAGCCACCACGCCGACATCCCCAAACACGAACGGGGGTACATCGACGAGGAGATGACGGAGAGGTGGAAGAAGGTAGTGCGTGGAGATGGGGCGTCGGAGCAGGAGGTCAACAGCCTGCGCCGCCGACTCGATGAGAGTTCGCATACCATCGACAGGCTCCGGGACGAGCGCGACGAGGCACGGCGGGAGGCACACGACATGAGGGAGGAGTTGCGCAGGATGCGGCGCGAATTGGACGACCGCGCACGTCGTGACCGATCCCGATCACCTCGAGCGAGGCAGTTCGCGCCGCCCCCACCACGCTATGAATCGGGCGCGAGAAGGGACGGTGGAGCTCCGGAGTATCGAGGACGGCCATGGCAAGCTCGCCAGTCCATACCTACAGGCCCGCGGGCGCACGCCAGGGTGCAGACGGGTTCGTCGAGAGGAGGGCATGGTGGTCCGCGCTCAGCGAGCATCGCGTCGCGATCCACCGAGGCCACGACGCGCGTCGAGGAGACCCCAAATCCGAAGGACGCCGACATCGTCATGAACGACGACTCCGGCGTCAAGGGGGAGAGTGCGCCGTCCAAGGCACCGCAGAAGGTCAAATCTCTGTATGAGAGAGGACCGGACACGGACGCCGAGGACAGCTATTCCGACGACGACAACGACGCAAAGGCACCGCCGACGGAGTCACCGGAATCGGTGGCCCAGAGGCTGAAGACACTGAAGGGCCTCGACCTCAAGAAGTGGACGACCAGCGGCAACAAGGCGCACGCCGTGATCATCCTCATACAGGAACCCGACCAAAAACACTGGTTCACAGAGGCCTGGAAGATCTACGAGAGCGCCAGGAAGAAGCCGCTAGCCGAGCGTACGAAGCCCGAAAAGTACATGGCGATGTACTTGGAGCGGCGACCGCTCTGGTTGCGGGAGAAGATGTTCGAGGAGAAGAAGGGCGCGCACCTTCCCCAACTCACGGAGAATCCGAAGTTCTGGGCAGAGTACCTCGTCCTCAAGTCGGAGAAGTGCAAACCGGCGGACAGAGCGATCCCAGGAGGCATCGTCGTCAATGACAAGGGTGCCTTGAGTGCCGTCCACATCACGGGTCTGTGCCTCCTCCGCGGATGGCAGCCATCCAAGGTCGCAGGAACGAGCGCGGATCAGTTGGGCTACGTCCGCAGACTCCTCCGAAGAACCATCGCGTGCCCGGGACTTGTCCAATCGACGATAGACAAGCACCGGATGCCCGTTCGACTGACGCCAGAGGATCCTCATGCCCCCAAACCCTATCCTACCAACGGCGCCAACGACGGAGTCACCGAGATGGCACGATGGCTCGCGGATCGTGGCGCTAGATCGTGGAACCTCGACCTGGCTGTGGGGTACTGCCAAGAGTACATCAGGGACAGCGCCCTGAAGTACCCCGCGGACACAGAAAGAGGGAAGCAAGCAAGGGATGATGCGAAGTGGGTGTCACGATGGATGGTGAACGTCCAATCCACCTCGAGCGCCTTAGCATCCGCAGTGAAGCTATCCACCAACTGGATCGCAGTGCTGGACTCAGAGGTGAAAATGCGGGAGGTGACGGCCGGCGCGCGAACCGTACGCACGGAGAATCACCTCATGCCACCCGGGGAAACTGTACCAGCCGCGACCGAAGGGAAGGCGACCGTCGTCGACGAGTACACTCACAACGGGAACCTTTCGTCCGCGTCGGCAGGGATAGCGACGGCTAATCCTGTCAACGAGGTGGGGACCCAACCGATGGAGGTGGACAAAACTCAGTGAGAGCCTGTTGGCAGGCGACGGTCTACCAACGGGCAATCAACCGCCGCCAAATCCTCTCAACAACTACACCCACATCGTCAAGAACCACTGCATTCATCATCCGACCACAAGTCATCCTCGCTATTCGTCACACCATCGCTCTCTATCGCTTTCTTGCCGTTCACCACACCATGCTTTCCACGTCGAACTTCGAAATTTTTTTTTTCTCTCCTATCTTGACATCACATTTACACTCATTCGCATTCACATCTCACATTTGATTGCTGCACATAACGTTCATTCCATTTATCGTTATCATTTTATTGGGAGTGCGAGTTGTTTTACAACCCGGAGGGGGAGAGTGTAAGGGGGATTAGATTAGATTACTTTGTTTGGCACTATTTACATCATGTCCATATTCGCGTGAGGCCACCATCAGTGGACCTCACGCTCATACCACTACTACGTACAGGAATCCATAACCGGTTCTTGTGCATTGTGGAGTGAGCCGTCTAAGCAACCAACGAAGCCGTAACAAGCAGTAAGCTTGTTACAAGGTGATACGGTCCACGATACGGACCACCTCCGCAGTGTTTCTACAAGCAACGGCGCTAAGGGCGCCGTCTATCGGGCCTGCGATGTCTCTACAACCAACGGAAGGCGCGTCCTCGATCCTCCCATCACCGATGTTTCTGCCGACATTGGACGCTCATTATCCGGGCTGCATTCCCTCCATAAGCGCGCAACACCCTTACGCTGCTTCAGTAGATATAGGGCGCCGTCTATCGAGCCTGCGATGTCTCCACAACCAATGGTCGGTGCGTTCTCCATCCTCACTTCAGCAATGCATCTGTTGACATTGGGCGGCGGTTTCGCTGCTGCGTTCCCTCCACAACCGCGCGAAGCCCCGATGTTTCCACAACCAACGGAGGGCGCGTTCTGGATCCTCCTATCAGCAATGTTTCTGCCGACATTGGAGGCTCATTATCCGGGCTGCATTCCCTCCATAAGCGCGCGACGCCCTTATGCTGCTTCAGTAGACATAGGGCGCCCTCTATCGAGCCTGCGATGTCTCTACAACCAATGGTCGGTGCGTTCTCCATCCTCACTTCAGCAATGCATCTGCTGACATTGGGCGGCGGTTTCGCTGCTGCATTTCCTCCACAACCACGCGAAGCCCCGATGTTTCCACAACCAACGGAGGGTGCGTTCTGGATCCTCCTATCAGCAATGTTTCTGCCAACATTGGACGCGCATTACCCGGGCTGCATTCCCTCCATAAGCGCGCGACGCCTTTACAGCGCTTCAGTAGACATAGGGCGCCGTCTATCGGTCCTGCGATGTCTCTACAACCAACGGAAGGTGCGTTCTCGATCCTCCTATCACCTATGCTTCTCCTGACAATGGACGCTCATTTTCTGGGCTGCATTCCCTCCATAAGCGCGCGACGCATTTACAGCGCTTCAGTAGACATAGGGCGCCGTCTATCGGGCCTGCGATGTCTCTACAACCAACGGAAGGTGCGTTCTCGATTCTCCCATCACCGATGCCTCTCCTGACAATGGACGCTCATTTTCCGGGCTGCATTCCCTCCATAAGCGCGTGACGCCCTTACACTGCTTCAGTAGACATAGGGCGGCATCTATCGGGCCTGCGATGTCTCTACAACCAACGGAGGGTGCGTTCTCCATCCTCCCATCGCCGATGCTTCTGCTGACATTGGACACTCCAGTTTTTCATTTGTGTCCCCTCCACAACATCGAATCCAACCAACTTTTTAAGAAAGCGCTGCCGGAGGTGGCAGCTCGCGAGATGGTTAGGTTTTCGACCCTGAGACCTATCAAGCGTCGGAGTCCTTGATATCGGCTGGGATGCAGGTCAACCGATGGACGTTGACGCCACTTAGATGCAACCCCCGCTAATCGAGTTTCGCGGTTCTCCACCAATGGTACGGTGTCTTATCTGTGCGAGACCGTGGTAGTTTCCCTCATAGTTTAACAAGCCCATCCGTGACGGCAAATGGAATGTTGTTGGGAAGAAGCTCTGCAGGACGACCGAAGGATGCCATTGGGGCGTGATCAATCTTGCACCAACGAAGTTACACTCACAGCAAATCCAACAACATTGCATGGCCTTCCAAAAGTGTGCAACTGACCTAGGTAGGTAGCCATCGGGCTCCGTCGATTCTCAGCGCGAAGCCGATGTCTCTACAACCAACGGAGGGTGCGTCCTCAATCCTCCCATCAGCAATGCTTCTGCTGACATTGGATACTCCAGTTTCTCATTTGTACCTCCTCCCCAATCGAACATCAGCCCTTCTATGCCTCTGGAGACATAGGTCCCTGAGTATTGAGCTTGCGTTCGTTCACCTCCGTGGATCGTCAGATCACTGCTTCTGTAAACATAACTACTGGCCTCACAAATTGATAGGGCAGTTAAGCCACCATAAATGCTAGTCTATTTTCAAGATCTTCAGCCTATTCCATACAGAAAGGAAGACCTTTGTATATATAATAGCCCTCTTCTGTCCCATATAGCTGACCGATTTTCGAATCCTCCTAAGTGCTCCATTGCCGCATTCGGCCGCGCTCGAATTGATGTATTCGAGCTTGGTGTCCACATTCATATACTCGGATAGGAATGCTGCAGGGCTACATTTGCTGTGACCTGTGGCATGAAAGATGTCAATGGCAAAGAGGGTATTTGCAAAAAACATAGGCTCGCGCAGCAAGCAGTAGGGACCCAAGGCGCATGCAAAGTCGTAGATGACGATTTTGGGAGCTGTCGGCCATCGAGTCACCATTGCTGAGAAGACATCGTCACGACCTTCGGCTTTGGGGATACAATGGAACCCGTAACAAATGCTGTGCGAACACCAGCATACCATGATACCCCCAGTTAATCGTCGTTCTCCATATTGAGAGTAATACTTCCCGCATCGATCCCCACGTTGCTGGCCTGATGCCTGTTCTTCTTGGTTCTCTTTCAGTGACGGATAAAGCGGGCGATGCCGTATTATGGGCATGCTATAAAAGCAACCAGTCTGTCGAAATTTAGTCAGTTAGAGGTGAATGGGGGCGAGGGCAAAAGAGGATGTACCGTTATCCAATCCAGATGATCATTCGGGAGGATATGTATGTTGGGCGGTGGCAGCGGCGGTTCAACGATCAGTGCTTTGAGAGTAGCACGCGCCTTCTTTTCAATCCAGGTCATCACTCCCAAGAGATCAGCAAGATCTACGTCGCTGTGATTTATAACCTTGTTCAGGGAAGGTATGGGCCTCAGCTTATAGGCCACGTTAACGTCTGGCTTCGCCACAAACTCCCTAAGCTTGAGCAGTGCCGTGTAGTTGACGAGTTGTAGCACAGATTCCTCGGCGGCGATCTATGTTGTCGTAAGCAGGGTCCACATGACCAGAGAATGGGCGTACCTGTCGGAACAAGTTCTTTATGACGGCAGGAGGTTTGTGCCCTGACCAAAAGGCTGCACGGCCGTAATGCATCGTATATAGCTGCGCTAAGGCGGGACATTCCTTTCTCATGTCTTCAGTCACCGAGTCCACCTTCTCCAAGTAGTCTTCCACTAACAAAGCCTGTCGACGTCGGAGGTTCTCATTTGGATTGGTGGCGGGAAGTGGTGTCGGTCCTGCGTCTTCGAGAGTGCCTTCTGTTGCACCAGTTGCTTCAGTAGAGACCGCCACAGTTGATAGCGAGATCGCCGCGGAGTTAGCCTGCGGTTTCATGGGAGATAGCGAAGGGGTGGATGTCTCGGGGATGGCCTGTGCCCGCTTCGACGGAGTGTCGGGGTTTGACGCAGTACCACCCTTCTTCGCCTTGGGTTTGGCTCGCGATTTCTTCGAAGGAGATTTTGCGCCATCAACACCGCCTTCTTCTTCCCCATCCTCGATGCGGTCGGGATGCGTGGGCCGCTCCATCGTGGCTCGGAAACGCCGTCGTAATGTCGCCAGGGGCAAGAGTTGCTGCTTTGGTTTGTACTTTACGTTAGGGCGCCGAACGGAATCTGGCATCGTAAACGTTGGTGGGCGAAGTGAACCACTGAGATGCTTCCGGCCAAAGGCTAAGGTGATTCCATCCCAGATGACCGTCTCGGGTGATGGTCCGCAGACCGTACAGGACATGTCGTTGTCGAACTTCTGGAGGGAGACGTATGCGAACCATACGGCGCGAAAGAGGTCGTCGCCCATGAACTCTTTTCCAGAAAGGAGATAGCGTCTTGACAATTGCGTATACCAGGCGGTAAAGGGCGTCTCTGAGGAGGTAAAGCAGCTGGTGTATTCGTCAAGTAGCTCGTGGGAGACAAGGGCAGAATTGTTGAAATTGAATATGCCATGTGCGCGCAGATCAGGGCCGATTCGCTTTCGCCGGACGGAAGGACAAACGGGGCAGACTTGAACCTCAATCTCGACGTCATGAACCGTTAGCAGGGTGTACAACTTGCAACGCTTCGTTTTTTTCAGCCCATCCCTATTGAAGAAGGTCCGCGTTGTTCCACAGTTGCAGGAGGAATCGGCTTGAAGAGGGAATGGGCCATCTGGGGGTGTCCGGGCAGGAGGGGGATCGGAATTCCGAGGCCATTTATGGCTCGGGCACTTGTGCCCGGCGGCATCAGCGCCAAGAAATTCACGCATCCCAGGCATCGTGACTTTCACGTGATTTGTACGATTTTGGAAAGTGCCCCTATCCTGTGACAACCCAGTCATCGCTAACCCCACAGGCCTCATCCGCGTCTGATACTTCACACCAAATGGTTCAACATGCCCCTCCCGCCCCCTCTTAAACGCATGCGGATTCGCCACTGCCAACTCCCTTGCAACTCCCTCCACTCAACCTCCACTTATTCAATTCTCGCCGCGAAGTTCGAACCCCTCCTCCCGCCAAGACACCTGCCCCGTCCCAACAAGATTCCTATTCACCGGCCGTCGCAGCGCAACGGAGACATAGGGTGCCCGAATGCCTCGCGCACCTCCTCCGCGCCCCGTTCACGCATCCACCGATACACCGTCGTCTCGTACTCCCTACCCACAGCCATCCACTCCTTGACTTGTGCGATCTCCTCCACACAACGGCTCCCCCGGTGCTGCTATCCTCGTCCCTCGTGTGATGCGAATTGGCGCCTCCAGTGTCAACGCGGATCGGGCCACAATGCGAAGGACCCCACTGGGCTCAAGTGTTTTGGGGATGGGAGAGAGGTGTGAGGAATGTGCAACGGGTGGAGGGAGGCGACTGTTTCCTGACTGGTACGTCGTCCTATACTCCATCCCATTGTCTAAGCTCATCTTTCGACTTTTATCCGCTGAAACCGAATCTGATCGCGAAAAACTACGCGGTGTCTCGGTATATCTCCCCCAGACGAAAATCTTCGCCGTCCTCGGCGTCGTAAGGTGGTCTCGATTGACTTGAAGTACGTTCAACGAGGTGCGTCACCGCCACTGTTCTTGTCCGAACGCTCGGCTTAGACTTCTCGCATAATGCGAGTTCTGAAAGGCTTTTCGGCTCGACTTCGCGCGCTTCAGCGTGTTCTGAATTCTTTTCAGGAACGTTGGGGTGCGTGGTGTCGCATTCGCGAATTCTTTACCACTCTGGTAAGTTTCGCACTTCATTCGGTGTGCTAACAAGATGTTTCTCAAGGTTCCTTTCGGAAATTCGAGACCAACGGCGCGGTACACCTCCTGGGTACAATTTACACCAGCCACCGACGACGACGACCTTGTACGAAGGTCTGGAACGGCGTATTCGATATAATGGGCCTCTCGGCCTTTGGATATTCGCAGCGACTGCCTGGAGGTCGTTCACAGCGTGCGAGACGTAGGAAGGTGGCCGAAGTGGATCGGGTTATGCCTGAGGGGTCTGCGCTCGCTCGTGAGTCTTGTAACTCCTCCGAGCCTTTTCTGACTCTCGAAGGAACTTCGTACTCGCTCATCGAGAGCGGCACGCACGGTCTCACAGGACGCTTCAAACGCTGAAGCCTGGGATACGACGATGCGCTGGTGCCGCGGGATGGTTTGGCGCGTACCTGCGGCGCAATGGGCCTCATACCATCATGGTATATGTCTCGATTCTGGTATCTTAAGTGCATAGCACCAAACTCTGACGCAGATACGCGCGCCGACGCTTCGGATGGACTGAGCAGGTCCTGTGCGAGGTTTGGTCGACCTCGGGGAACATGGGGACAATCTGAGACGCTGGAACGACGGAGGACTTGCCCGTGCGCTTCGCCGCACGACTGGGTACGTCTCTTCCTTTCGTTCGACTCAATGATCTTTCAATTTCTCCAGTTCCAACTCCGGGCTGGCTTGCAGGGCATAATAAGCTCGCATGCGCAAGCCTACAACCGACGCCAAACGATGCTCGACGATTTCTCGAGCACCACACTCGCGTTTCTCAACAAGGGTACGCACATGCGAACTTACTCGCTTTCTGGTGCGTTGTTTTTCGTTTTTATTTCGGCGCTGATCATTCTTTTAGACCAGAAACTCGGCCTCGAAGATCCCTGATATTCCAGACGGCCATAGGCGCATCCGAATCACTCGCATCTCGTCAACTTCCGACTGAGATGCACGAAAAATCGACTCGTGGCGTACGCAGCCGTCAGAGGATGGAATGGGGAGTACAGTCCAGGTTTACGGACTCTCATGGGGTTTCTGCGCGACGTCTGCGCAATACGGTACGTTTCGAAGTCAACTTTCGACGTTCTGATATCCTTGACACAGGACATATCGGTCCTCGACCACCGAATGACCTCAAAAGTCACCGCCGGTTAGGCGTTCACCTGGGGAAGAAGGGGTACATCGCGCACACTCTCTCGGCTGTCTGCGCACTTCGCAACGCGAACCCTCGATCTTCGAGATGCCTCGGACTCCGGGACTGGGCGCAGGGCAACTGCAAGGCAAAGTAAAGCCATTTCCAGTAGTACTGGATGTGTAGAGGCACAAAATAAATTTCTTGCGCTCTCGGGTACTACGTGGATACACGGCGCAGTGAGATTTTCGATGCACGGCACATCTTGGGGCCCGAAACAGGGTAAGGATCGTTGCGAGGCTCGAGGAGGACATGGTGACCGAGGTCGTCGCTTCCTCGAGCCTATCTGACGTTTCTTTTATCAGAGATTCGCCTTCTATACGCCAGAAAATGCTCTACAGCACTCCGATTGCGAGGATGCGCGCGCTGGGCAGAGTACAAACAATAGCACTCAAGTCAGACGCCCTTCGCGACTGCTTCTCCTGGTGCGGATCCGTCTACGACGGTGCTCGACCTCAAGCGACGATTATCGACGACTGGGGTCTGACGTGAGGTGGGTATGTTTCCCGGAGTTCGTGCAACTCAAGCCTGAACTCCGGGACTTCTCAAGTCGTTCGCGACGAGCTCGGTAGGTCTTTCACCGGACTCTAACTTCAACGGGTTTGCTCTGGGCAATTGCGAGTGTACGGGCTACGCGATGCCTTCTCCAGCCACTCAGGACGTCTGAATGCGGTACGCGGGGGCGATCGGAACCTTGACTCTGAGTCCGATGCAGATCTTGTATCTCAGTGAGATTCAGGCTGCCCTTGGGGCTAATCACAGTGCAAAGGCACTGGAAGAGCTGGGGTTCGAGCTCTGTAACGATGGATTCGATCCTCATGGATCAGAGGGTTTATTCAGATAAGAATATCAACACCGCCATGCGCAAAGGCTACGCCGGTGTTCAGCCGGGTTCTGGCAACGACTGCCATGTGGTGATCCACGCCATCCACTTGTAGTCAATACAGATTTGTTACCAATGTCAGGATAACTTCAAATGTGAATATACATTTACCGACTTGGGCACAGTGATCCAGGGCCCATTAAGAAAGAAATGGCCTCGGAATAGCCGCGCGAAGCGACGGTCCACAGCCCACAAGTAGAGCTTGGGGTCGGACGGGATTCGCGCCCAGAACGGTGGATGTATTGGCAGATAGGATACTGTGGTACCGGGTCCGCGAGCTGAGGATAGATCAGCGTCATCCCACAAGATAGTTCAGATCACAGGAACTGACCAAGTTCGCCTATAGAGAGTGAGTCGAGGCTTGAGTCTACAAAGTCCTCCAAATCTTCGATTTCATCTTCTGGGACGTCTGGGTACCGCTCTCTGGCCTTGTTTATATGATAGCATGATAGAAGTCCCGTGTCCTTGGAGCATTTCCAGGTCGATTCCGAACGGGAAAGGATATTACTGACGATCGCTCGGCCTTTGAGCTCGGAGGACGACATCGACTGAACGGAGTACAAGCTTTCCAAACGATGGCGTCCTAGGATGCGGCGGGAGAAGAGCGTCGCTGCCGGGGGTGATGAGTCCATCGTTACAATGCTATTTCATTACTGAAGAGGTAAGTTAAGTAGCTTACCTGTCCTATCCTTATCACCTGCAACATCCCTGTCCTCGGTTCCTTCGGCATTCTTCTCGAGAATGATACTCTCGACCTCATAGTCCTGAAAGTACCGCCTGTGCACACAGAGGTTGCGGTTAAGAGCTTTAGGGCAGGTGCACCCGGTGTCGAGCTGTCCTACATCGGAGGTTTGGAATCGCATATGATACCACGCATCCTTAGGTGGAGTCAATGTCAAGTATTAAAGCAAACTAAATCAGATACGACACTTACCGTGGTCTGCCTCTTGTTAGAATCCCATCCCTGAACAACGAATAGAGAGGTATGAAGGTGGCTATATCCCGCAACATGTGAGGTTACGGCGTCAACATAGTCTTCGAAGTCGTCGTCTTCGCCGATCCACCCAAGGTCTGGATCAATTACTTCCGAGCCGGCCCAAGAGCCGAAATCACCGTCGTCCGGCGCTTGGTCGGGCACAACGTCCGATATTGTCCCACCGTCCTCGATGCCACTGGCGCCCGTAGCTTGACTTGACGGCACCCCTTGTGTCCAAGCACCCTCATCATCCTCTTTGAAAGCCCCAGCGGTCTGCGATGATTGAGCAAGAACCTTCTTTACAACGCGCTTTCTAGGGCTCTTTGCCTCTTCGAAAATTCGCTGAGGTTTCGTTGGGGATGTCCAGTAAGAAGTTTCCGCCACGGCCTCCAGGAGCTCACTAGGGAACGAATGCTGAGCCTCATCGTCAAGGTCATCTTCATCTTTACGCCTTCGTTTCTTTCTCGTGGCCATATTGGTGAGCTAGAAAGCAATGCCTTGGGGTGGGGGTAAAAGTGTCGTGTGGGTTATGAGCCTTGTTTCCGATTCAGCGCTCAGCACCCATCGATCCAAATACATATTTGGGGCCTTAATCCGGTCCCATGCGAGGCACATGGGTCACCGGCTGGCTTAGGCAAGTTATTTGCAATTCGGCACCCATCGTCTCCAAGTGGGGGTCTTAATCCAGTTTCATCAAGGCGCATGGGCTCACCGTCGTGCTTAGCGCGTCATTTCCAATTCAGCACCCGGCGCGGGCCTCAATCCAATCTTATCAAGGCGCATGGGCTCACATGGGCTCACATGGGGAACGATGATACAAGGGAGAAGGCAGGAGTCATGTGGGATCGTTCCAGGGTCGTCTCATGGGCACCCGCTGTTTTCGCTCGAACCCCATCCCTCTCCATATAGCCTGGCACCGTTAGCCAACGACAACTCAACATCCCTCCCCTGCCCATCCTGTGGAGGGTAATATCATGGCTCCTTCCAAACGTCAACAACCAACCAAAGAGCCGAAGCCCGCCAAAAAGCTTCACTGCCGTCGATGTGATGGTAGCCCACTCCTGACTGAGTGTGCTCACAGCCGCAAGGCTCAAGCAGGTGTACGTTTTGCATTCGCGTACGGGATATCTCTCTAAAGGCTATCAATAGCCTCCCCCGCTGGTCAGAACCCAGTCATCGATCCAACACTCGCTGTCCAACAAGGTCCAGCACTCGCAGCTCAACAAGGTGCGCCCCGTGCACATTAAATATCTCATCATCAATTTATACCTTCCCTCGTAGTGCCGATGTACCCTCAATTTCAATTTGGACAAAGTAAGTTAGAATTAGGTTGTTCTCGTTGTCCTTTGCTGATCCATCAAACCTCTCTCAGTGAACCCGTACGCCTTCAACTTCAACCCACCCTCAGCAACTCCTGCTGGAGTTCAGAGCTACCCCCCTGGAACTCCAAGTGCTCCGGTGTATCAGTTCCCTCCCGGGTGTAAGTTGCTCTTCCTTCGCGAATCGCGGACGGCGTGCACATTCTAACATCCCAATCAGATACCCCAATGTCGCACCCCTGGCTCTTCAACCCCGCCTCCTATGGGCTTGCGGGACCCGCGCCTCCGTCTGCTACTGCACCGCCTGCCGGAACTGACCAGTCTCCTTCAACCGTCGGTGGTGCGCCTCTGACGGCCCAGAGTAACGCCTACAACGTCGATCTCTCCCTTCTGGACGACGATATTCCAGCCCCCGTCCCTGCGACACAGGATATTACAGCCCCCGTCCCTGCGACACAGGCTGGGCTCATGCCCTCCGCATGTGCTGTGCCAGAGCCCGCCGGCGCAGTCCCACTCCCGGATGGCGAACTTGAAACCTCTGATGTAACATCACAGCCCGCACCCTCTGTAACGACTAGTCCCACGCCTCTCGTTGACGACCATGTGGACTCTGTGTCCCAGCATGGGCAAAAGCGCCCCCGCGAGGATTCGACGAACAGTTCCCCCGCACCCGCCTCCAAGAAACGGGCCTATGCATCCGGTGCGAAGCCAATCTTCGACTGGATTGAGGGAGTGGGTCGCGGTGCCCGGAACTGGCGTGCGTCCCCTTCTTTTTTTCTGTCGATCATGCTGACCTGTTTCATCCCTGTCTTTAGGTTTGGCCCGTAAGCGCCCATTGCTCCCGGAAATTGTGGATAACGCCCGCGCGACGAAGTGTTATTCCGGTTGGGTCCATGACCTCATGTCCCGCGTTCGTACCGTTCCTATCATTGCACCCTTAATTTCATGAGCTAATAAGGAACCTAGTGCGAGAGCATCTCCATTCGATCAGGTTGCTGGATGTATGTTGCCGTGCAGCATCCATCTGCTCGGACTCCCTTCACGCATTATTCGTCCCCAAAGCTCCGTGCTGAAGCTCCGGCTGCGCTCGCGTCCTTTCATAAGGATGTTAGCATGACAATGACCAGTCTAGTCCGCGCTGACCGTAAGGCCAAGGTTGAATCTATCGTTGAGGCGTTGAGAAACAAGGCTCGAGCGGAGGCCGCTGAAGCCAAGACAGCTGCCACGGAGCAAAAGCTGGCACTGGCGAACGAGAGGTTGGAGGAGCTGGAAAGAAGGCTGGAATCGTTGACTGTCATCACGGAGGAGAACGAACTGTACCCGCCCGAGGACGAGCCGGAGGAGGATGACGAAGAGGAGTTCTCTGAAACTGAAGAACCCCTGTAGCCACCCTCCATTACCTCAATACCTTTTTCCTGTCACCATCGAAATGATATCTTTTATCCTTTGCCCTTCATTCGATATTTGAGTTACTCTGTCTATAATCACATAAGTATCGTATTGATAAAGTCACGCTCGACGTCAGTTAATACCTTCCTGGTAGCTCAGAACGGAGTTCAACAGAAAGAGAAGGAGTATAACATCCCTTGGATGTCAACTTGCATGCCATTCAATCTAACAAATGTGAGCTCTGATAGTACAGGTCACCCTCGCTATACAAATCAATAAATTCGTCGTGCCCACGGAACCTGGCCATGTCCTCCAAGTCCTGAATCATCTCCACAGCTTGGTCTATTTTGGCACCCAGCGCTTCGAGCTCACCAAGTTGAGCTGCTGCTCCCACCTCCAATGAGATATCTTGCTCATGGGCGTAAACACCTTCTCGAAGCCGGATTAGGCACGGCAAGACCAATACAAGGTCCTCGACCGCACCACTCTCGATGTACCGAGCTGAAATATCCTCCAGGAACTCGTGAAGCGACCTATTTTCCAGCATGTCCTTGTAGGATGTGAGGAGAAATTTGGTATGCCCTTCCCAGATGTCCCTCGGAGGCCGGCGGCTAACCACTGCAGTGCTAAGAAACACAGTTCCTATGAGGTATGGAATGGCATTTGTCGCTCGTTTAACACACCTTAAATCACTCGCCGGTTTCGATTGTTTGCTACTACTGCCTTCATTCTTTGGGGCAGATTTCCTTCTAGAAATGTACACCCATTTTTGAGAGCGCATCCATGTATACAATCAATGAAGTACGCACCGCTGATACGACCGATTGCTTTTCTGACGATTGTCGTACTTGCGCTCCTCGTCAGATTTAACAACTTTTACTTTCTCATGCTTCGAAGGATCGTTACGCCTTTTGGCTGCATATTTCTGCTTCCTGGAAATGGAGATGTTCTCCCGGAATCTGCAATAAAGTCAGTTGGACGGCGTAAGTGGTACAAGGATGCCGGGCCCTAACCGTTCATAGTACTTCCTGCTTCGTTCGCATGCAGCGGCCTTTTTCTCCTCCTCCGTTTTATAGAGAACAGGGCGCCCCATTTCAGCTATACTAGAATTTACTATACCAGCTGTAGTGAGTGCGCAGTCTGGACGACCCGTACTCGAGTGGGGGTGGGGTGTGCTTGATGGTTGTTGCTAAAGTCGAAACCGGTAAGGATTCACAGTTCCGCGTCTGACTTGCGCGTTTCGTCTCACGTTTACTCCACCATCAAGACTGTTCATGCTCTCCAGGCTCGCTCAATACATTTAAAGTAAAAGTATGTACGTAGAATAATAAATGAATAGCACACAGTACATGCTATGAAAAAATCTAGACATATATAAACATATATCATACTAAACCAAGTGACAAAGGAAGGGCGTCAAGTCGCACCTTGCCAGCTCGGATTTAGCAACAGTAGAATGAGGTACGCACCCTTTCACTGTCAGACACTGCTCGTTAAACTTCTTGCAGATCAATCTTACTGAACTGTAGAATACTAGCGGAAAATGAGTGCTCGTACGTCGCATATGAACGCACATTGTACTTCGCGCACAAGGGGGCGCGCACTGGCTGCCTGATGTCCCTGCTGTCACAAAAGGAAGGTGTGAGCCTAGCTTTAGACTACCCTGCGAGTCTCACTGAATTTATAGTGGCGTGGAAGGTGTCAAGAGATGAAAGTACTTTGTACGTCGCTTCACGCACGTACTCACTGCCTAATGTACTCGCTATCGCTAGAGGATGGCGCGAGGCTTACTGGAGAATTATCTGAGTATAGTTTTTGCTGGTCTAAATCACTGAGATACATAATATCTTCGAAATCCTACAAAGGGCTGTGTGTGATAGGGCGGGAACGTCAAGAGGCGCTCACAAATATCGCAGAGGCGCGCAACAAAGCTCCGTAACGGCATATGCCATGACGGATCACATCAACCTCCGGCGGAATCTGATCTATCATGCATTCTCCCCGTGACCTTGCACACTCTTTCATCGACACCACCATCGACAATACCATGAGCAACCCCACATCAGCAGATGCATCCCAGGTTTTGCCATCTCGAGAGCTTCCTCTCCTCCCTGTGTAAGTCTTCCAAGTATCACAGCAGCTACTCCTAATAATGCGAATAGTGCTGTAGGTCAGCGCAAAAACGTAAAGCTCAGGGGGACCACGTAGGCCGCAGGCCCAAGAAGATGTCGGAGCAGTATAAGGAGTAAGTCACTGCACTGCGAGAAGGACTGTAGCCTGATTTTTCCCGCATCCTGTGTAGATCTGTGGCTCGGGGGAAGGAGCTAAGGGATGCAGGCTTAGAGGAAGACCTCGTTATCATCAAGAGTCCGTCAGGGAGACACACGCTTGGCCGTCGTTACGTGCCCATCGGTACAGTTCCAGCTTATCCCTCGTTGGGTGATAGATCTTCGCCCAGGAAGAGCAACACGTCTGCAGTAGCCAAGTGCGTATTCCCTTTCCTTTCTCGATATATGTGCCTGCCTGATACGTTTCATGTTAGAGCCAGTCAAGCTGGAAGGTCTGAGAAGGGTCGCAGTACTTCATCTACTGATGACGAGTACGTGTATCTACTGTTCGTTATTTACCACCACCTCATCACACTCCCCACACAGTCCTTTTGGTGTGGCGGCTTTTGGAATAGATGGAAGGTCTGGGACTTCATCTGCTGTTGACGAGTACGTGTATCTACTGTTCGTTATTTACCACCACCTCATCACACTCCCCACACAGTCCTTTTGGTCTGGCGGCTTTTGGAATAGATCCTGATTTAAATGACCCATTCCCAGAGGCATTAGATTCGTCAGAGGATGAGTATGATAGCGATGGCAGTAGTGAAACGGGGGTTAGCGTGCTGGGACGGATCTCAAGCCAAGCGAACGAGGAGAGTGTCGGCCTGGAGGCCAAAATTAGCGAAGACGAGCACGAGGCTGAGGCCACTGAGTTTCAGGAGTAGATTAAGAATAGCATCGAGTTCCCATATACATACCGCGCACTCATGGACATGGTTTCGATGGGGGTTTTGGGGCCCAAATACCTGGGTTCTGGAACGGTGGCCTTGACCCCGAGAATCGCTCAATGCTCAGGGTTGGGCCTGGTTGGGCATATGATTTTTTTCAAGTCTGTTACCATATGATCTTTTTTATTTTTTAACCCCAAGCGCGGAGCAGTTGGCGCCCGTCCATAATGATACACAGGGATCAACTTCGTGAAGATCACTGATGAGAATCTACACGGTCATGTGGTGGTAAAATGAACCGCGACGCGACGGCATCAGGCTGCCCTATCTGAATCATCTATGTCGAAGTGAAAGGCCAAGTTCAACCCACTTGGATTCGTCTCATGCCACAAGGTACACAGCCAGTATATCTCTCTTCTATTTCCGTTGTACAGAGCATTAAAGGCCTACCACAGCGTTTTTACAGTCGATGAGCAAGATGGGTCGTATCAACCACAGCCATCGGACGCGCATACAATCGTCAAGATGTCTACTTAGCTTAAGATTGCATGCGTGTCGCGAGCATGCATGTCTCCTCCGGGCTCCTGGTCGTCAAGATGTCTTGTTCGCCTCATGAATGGACGCGTGTTGCGCGCACTCGTGTCTCCTCCCTTCCATATGCTCTCATCGGCCGGCCGTGCCCCTTGGACCTTTTCACGGATAATAAACGACCCCAAATGGACGTTCCTGCCCCCATCCTTTGTCTACACTCCCACTCAGATGTGAAACCGACTCTCTGAAAGCATTGAATACCCAGAATGTCCGCTCAACCAACGTCCGCTCAAGGTGTGTGCTTTCGAGGTGTATTCAGGGTCCGATACTTACAGCGCGTACAGCTGTCATGGACGCCTTCCTAGAGAGCAATCGGCTCCTCCCCTACTCTGAAAAAATTGGTGTGTAGGGCACTCGCGACGACGCGCATGTAACTAAATGGTCTTGACAGCGTCCCTTGAAGCAGCGTTCAAGTTCTCCACGGGAGAACTTGAAGACTTGGAAAAAAGGAGGGACTTCGCTCGATCGCAGAAGTTGACCTATTCGCACATTTCGAGGAAGGTCAACATCATGAAACAACGGTTGGCTGGTATTGAAGGCGCCATGGCGCAAGTGAGGTCTGAGGAGAGAGGTTCATCTCTATCTCCTGTGCCAGAGGACTCCGAGTCCGCGGCTCCTTCCTCGCTCAACCAAGCCGCTGCGCCCCCTCAAGCCGGAGGAGTCAGCTCCACTCCTCCCCCCGTCAACACTGACCGCCACCCGGACAACGAGGCGACTGCGACTTCTGAGGTCGTCAGTTCCGCCTCTCCCCCCTCGCTCAACCAAGCCACTGCGCTCCCTGAAGCCGGAGGCATCGGCTCTACTCCTCCCCCCGTCAACGAGACCTCTGCGGCTCTCCCTCCGGTCAGCGAGCCCACTGCACCTCCTGGAGCCGTCAACACTGCAGTTCCGCCGGTCGAAGAGGCCACCGCCACCCCTCCGGTCAACGAGGTCACTGCGCCCTCTCGAGTGGTGGATCCCGCTTCTCCTCCAGTCAACGAGGTCACTGCTCCCTCTGAAGTCGTCGATCCCGCTTCTCCTCCAGTCAACGAGGTCACTGCTCCCTCTGAAGTCGTCGATCCCGCTTCTCCTCCAGTCATCAACGCGGTCGTTCCTCCGGTCCCTGTGCCCGCTAACGTTGTAGAGGCTGTCATCCCGCCGACCGCTCCGACCGCTGCGCCTGTTGGAGTAGTTGATGCGGCACTTCCCCCTGTCACCGAGACCTCCGCACCTCTTACTCCAAATGTCGTTCCCACCACAACTGGTGTCATCAAGCCTGAGGCACAGGAGGTTGTACTTCCTCCTGCATCTTCCTTTGTTCCCCCAGTCGGTCAAGGTTCGTGTGATACCCGTTCATGACTACAATATGAGCTAACGTACATTCAAGCTCCTTTGACTCGTGTGAAGCCAGAGGCACAGGAGGTTGCCGTTCCTCTCCCTGAACGCCCCGTGCCCGTACGTCCAGCCCAACAAGGTATGTGTCCATCTCTCTACACACCATTTCTCTGAGTAAGAGCTGACGTTGTCCCAAGATCCTATGCAGCCTGTCAAACCCGAGGCACAGGAGGCCGCTCTTCCTCCTCCCGCGAGTGGCGCGCCGCCCATCGCTACAGCCCAGCAAGGTACGCCTCCGGATCCGTAAACACTGTTCATTCAATTGGAACTCACGATCATACAAATTCATAGTACATATCAAGCCCAAGGTGGAGGCTGCCGATCATCTCCCTCCTAAAGGTTCAAACAAGCGAAAGCCGGATGCTGACTTGGAGGTCATTGTGATCTCGAGTGACTCCGATACCCCAGGGCCTGTGAAGCCCACCGTAAAACGTACGTGTTCTGAAGTTATGTGCATCTCAGTTGTACCTTGACGGCTAATACGAACCTTCTTCTCTAGGCGCCAAACGAACGGGGCCCAAGGCCGGTGCAAAAGGCAAGGGAAAATCGAAAATGAAGCCAGAGGACGAGGGCATGCGGTTGATCGATGACGCCGATTTCCAATTACTTCGCGAGGGATCAGAACCTGAGTCGGTGCCTCAGATCCTTACGAAGGCGGAGCTCGCGGAGGAGGACAATAAATTTGCACGTGAGTTTGTCCGTCCACGCTTCGTCCAAAAAAGAGTTATTGACAATGTCCTTCCTCACAGTGGCCGGCGAGAATTCTATGCACAACTTCATCACTCACAATCTCATGCTACCTGGTCGGATCCGTAGCAAGGCCCGGAAGGTCCAGGAGTACCTGCCGGAGTCTGCCACGACATCTCGCATCCTGGCCATGTCTATGTTTCTCTTGGACAACGGCACCGGTCAGACAAAGTGCGCGTATCACAGCGTCCTCGATCACCAGTGCCTCGTCAACGACCAGGACAGCAGGGAGCTGAAAGGGACGGTTAGGAAGCCTAAGTTCGACAAGAAGGTCACCGGTGTTCCCTTCAGTCCATCGCAGACAACGACCGCCTTCCTTCGTCGGTCGCCAAGGTTCCAGGGCCAGCCAAAAGTCTTGTAATCAAGAGGCTGCCATCGCATAACGACAACCCGCACAAGGTCCCGCCAGTCGTCAGCGGCATGGGCGAAGCCGAACTGCTCACCTTCTTCTGCAAGATAGGTGAAGCATACTACTTGCACTGTGGGTGCGAGTTGGAGACGTGTCTCCTCGACTTCTACCTGTGGAAGAGCAGCCCCATGCTTGTCTCCCCCTCGACCGGCGCAATGGAATACTTCGGCGTTTCTCCAGACCCTAGGCACCGGGGTCACTTCAACCATATCTTCCGGGCCTTGAGGATTAGGGTCGACGACTTGTACCTGTTTGACAGGAACGGCGTCCGAAGGGATACGTCCAATGCCCCCGAAGCGCTTCTCAACTGGTACTCTTACCATGGCCTGACTCTCCCCTCCCCCGCTCCTCCCACCCCTCAGCCCAAGCAACGACAGAAGCCCCAGTACGTCGAGATTGACGATCTTCCCACCCCGGGACCTTCGGGTCACAGGAGCTTTGCGGACCTATCCCTTTCGGAAGCCGAGGACGTGGACATGGGCGACGAGGAGATGGACTTGGGCTCGTAATTTATCTACCGATCTTTGTTTTCTTTCTGCGTCTCTCGAATTTTATCTGCCTTTCTTTCACTGTGCGCGACAAACACTAAGAGATCTGAGATTTGAGACAAACGTGGCGATACAAAAGAGTAGATTCGACGTATGGTACATGCTATCAACCTCTGAGTTCCTTCGGCCACTTGCCGGGCCCAACCACTGCTTTATATCAGCTTCGTGTCCACTTGACGGTAAAATATAAGTACACACCGGTTTGTATCCTTTCAGACGAACCACATGACGAAGGGACGTTTAAGTTCCACGTTATCGAAGGAATGCGAGAACCGTAGCTTCCAGCGTCGGTGAAGTGGACGGAGTACATCAGGAGGTCGGGATACGCCCTGGAGAGTGCGGGGCAGGAGGGGTTCATTGGGCAAAGGTGACGTCCAATCGCGCGCGTTGCGTTTTCGAACATGGTAAAACCGTGGCCAACGAGCCTATCAAACACGGGGATGTCGAACGTTGATGAGCCGTCTTCAGGGATGACGATGGTGAAAAGCCCCTTGCGAGCCTCGGTGAGTTCGGGATAAAGGCAAACCGCGTCGTTGGAGGTGATGAAATTCATGAGGGCGGTTGTTGGGGCTTCGGTGATTAACGCAATAGGGGGGACACGACATTGTATGAATAGAATCTCTCGGTCGAGCGTCGTATTGACCATGCGGAAGATCTTGACGATGTTGTCTCCGTATCCGTAGTGGCGGTATCCCAGCACCGTACATTTCTCATACGTGTGGAGGAGCGTGTCGACAAGGCGGTAGCCATTTCCCCGATCATCCGATGCATCGTTGTCGTCGTAATCCTGTTGGTGTGGGGCACCCAAGTCCGGGTGGGAGTCGGTGCTCGTCTGTGTATACACCTCCAGGACGCGAGGCATTGGGACTTCCTCGGCAAAGATTCGAAGAGCCGCCATGCCTCCGATCACAGCCCCGTAGTACTGCATGGACTCGAGAAAGGGAGCGGGATCGAGCCCAAAGGTCCGGAGGGTGTTGCGCACGCGTGTAGTGACCGGGGCGGCTACCAACTTCTCCATGTGAAGGCACGAGTCGTGTAGGGAGCGACGGTCAGAGAAAGGGAGCAAGGAAACGATGAAGAGGGAGAGATCGAGAGGAAGGCGAAGTATTGGTGCGTCCTTGTCAGACGCTGACAGAAGGCGGTCATGAATACGACTGAATCAGACCTATCGGGAGACTTACTATGTCGCTTGTTACAGAAGCTGCACCACTCCAGCTCCTCCCGTACGGATAACGCTGAACGAGCCTTCGGATGCGCATCGGGGATGGGACAGGTAGGAGTGAAACGTAGGGAGTGAAGTGGGAGGGAGATGGGAAGTGTCGCGCGTACAATGGGTGCATTCAAGGTTTCCCACGCCCCATCTGGCAGCCCCTCTCGGCGATGCTCGACGAGGCACACGACATTTGTCGGCGGGTCTCCGTGACACGGAAGGGGTCAGCACAGAACGGTACACAGACCCGTGAGCTGAAAGTCAGATAATAATAAGGATTCCAATGTCTACAGAAACATTGGACAGAACCAGCCATACAAATGCATGACTAGTTGATACAAAAGCAAGCGCCGCCTCTTAGAGAAGCATTGCAGCAGTGGTTTGTGTAGTACGATGTCTGTAGGAACAACGGTTGTGGTCAGCAGTGGCACACTGTTTCGGGGCGGCCGTCCCACCTGTGGTATTAATCAATGCCTCCAGAGCAAACGCAGGCCACATTTCATCGGAAAGTTGCTTCCAGAACCTTTCGTCGGGATTAACAACTCTTACAGAAGCATTGCATGGGCGGTTTGAGTGGCACAATGTCTCTAGAAACAACGTTCACTGGCACACTGTTCTGGGGCGGCCACCCACCTGCGGTATTATCGATGCCTCCAGAGGAATCGCAAGTCACATTTCGTTGGTGGGTTGCTTCCAGAACGTCTCGTTGGGTAACCGCCCCTTACCGAAGCATCGCAGGATTGGTTTGGGCCGTGCACTGTCTGCTGAAGCAACAGCCAGGCGGTTGTACACTGCAATCATCGACGCCTCCAGAGGAAACGCATGTCGCTTTTCGTCAGCGCATTGCTTCCAGAACGTCTCGTTGGATGACCACCTTTTACTGAAAGCAATGCAGAGTTGATTTGGGCGGTGCGATGTCTGTAGAAGCAATGGAAGGAGGGTCACCACTGGCGCACTGTTTCGGAGCGGTGGACCCACCTGCGACAATACCCGATGCCTCCAGAACAAACGCAGGTCACATTTCGTCGGTGGGTTGCTTCCAGAACTCCTCGTCGGGTGACCGCCCCTTACCGAAGCATTGCAGGCCTGGTTTGGGCCGTGTGTGCGGCCGGCGGTGCTTTCAGAAGCATCGCAAGGGTGGTTTGGGTTGTACAATGTCTCTAGAACAACGGTTAATACCGATGCCTCCAGAGGAATGCACGTCACATTTCGCCCGTCCTTTGATTCCAGAAGCTCTCGTTGGATGACCACCGCTTACTGAAACAATGCAGAGGTGGTTTGGGCGGTGCGATGTGGTTAACACTGGCGCACTGTTTCGGGGCGGCGGACCCACCTGCGATAATACCGATGCCTCCAAGAAATGTAGGTCACATTTCGCCCGTTCTTCGCCTCCAGAAGCACTCGTCGGACGACCACCGCTTACTGAAGCCAATGCAGAGGTGGTTTGGGCGGTGCGATGTCTGTAGAAGGCAAGGGACGGGACCTTAATACCGATGCCTCCAGAGGAATGCAGGTCACATTTCGCCCGTCCTTTGCTTCCAGAAGCACTCGTTGGATGACCATCGCTTACTGAAACAATGCAGAGGTGGTTTCGGCGGTGCGATGTCTGTAGAAGCAATGGAAGGAGGATTAACACTGGCGCACTGGTTCGGGGCGGCGGACCCACCTGCGATAATACCGATGCCTCCAGAGGAAATGTAGGTCACATTTCGCCCGTTCTTCGCCTCCAGAAGCACTCGTCGGACGACCACCGCTTACTGAAGCAATGCAGAGGTGGTTTGGGCGGTGCGATGTCTGTAGAAGCAAGGGACGGGACCTTAATACCGATGCCTCCAGAGGAAATGCAGGTCACATTTCGCCGTCCTTTGCTTCCAGAAGCACTCGTTGGATGACCACCGCTTACTGAAGTAATGCAGAGGTGATTTGGGCGGTGCGATGTCTGTAGAAGGAAAGGACGGGACCTTAATACCGATGCCTCCAGAGGAAATGCACCTCACATTTCGCCCGTCCTTTGATTCCAGAAGCTCTCGGTGGATGACCACCTCTTACTGAAGCAATGAAGAGGTGATTTTGGTGGTGCGATGTCTGTAGAAGGAATGGATGGACGGTCAACCCTGGCGCACTGTTTCGGGGCTCCGGACCCACCTGCGATAATACCGATGCCTCCAGAGGAAATGTAGGTCATTTCGATCGTTCTTTGCTTCCAGAAGCACTCGTTGGATGACCACCGCTTACTGAAGCATTGCAGGACTGGTTTGGGCCGTGCGTTGTCTGTAGAAGGAATGGATGGACGGTCAACACTGGCGCACTGTTTCGGGGTGGCGGACCCACTGCGATAACACCGATGCCTCCACAGGAAATGCAAGTCAGATTTCGCGCGTACCTTGCTTCCAGAAGCACTCGTCGGATGACCACCTCCTACTGAAGCAATGCAGAGGTGATTTGGGCGGTGCGATGTCTGCCGATACAATGGTTGCTTTCGGGCAGCGGGACACCTGCAATCATCCACCAGAGCCACTCGTGATGCAGGGAACCGACTGGCGAGGTATGCGCGGTGGGAATGGCTGTAGAACCACAGGATGGATAAACACTCGTTACGCAAGAAACACATTCTGAAATCTGGGAGTAATCTCTACACAGACATTGGTGGGCGGACGCACTGCGCTCGATATCCATATTGGAAAAGAAAGGGGTGGACGTAACGGCCAGGGATAAGGAACTATAAGATCTAAAAGCCTCCTGCCCTCTTTCTCCTCCTCCTAGGCTCTGGATATCCGAGGTGCACTGAGCGGATTGGGATGTTGAAAGAGCTGTGCCACGCCGTTCAGGCGTGGCACACAGCAGGTTTGATCTAGCGTGGGCATTATTTACAGCTTACATAATCATCCTCGC
>JAACJK010000096.1:0-31327 GCA_013368325.1 Ephemerocybe angulata
AAGTAGCTTACCTGTCCTATCCTTATCACCTGCAACATCCCTGTCCTCGGTTCCTTCGGCATTCTTCTCGAGAATGATACTCTCGACCTCATAGTCCTGAAAGTACCGCTGTGCACACAGAGGTTGCGGTTAAGAGCTTTAGGGCAGGTGCACCCGGTGTCGAGCTGTCCTACATCGGAGGTTTGGAATCGCATATGATACCACGCATCCTTAGGTGGAGTCAATGTCAAGTATTAAAGCAAACTAAATCAGATACGACACTTACCGTGGTCTGCCTCTTGTTAGAATCCCATCCCTGAACAACGAATAGAGAGGTATGAAGGTGGCTATACCCCGCGACATGTGAGGTTACGGCGTCAACATAGTCTTCGAAGTCGTCGTCTTCGCCGATCCACCCAAGGTCTGGATCAATTACTTCCGAGCCGACCCAAGAGCCGAAATCACCGTCGTCCGGCGCTTGGTCGGGCACAACGTCCGATATTGTCCCACCGTCCTCGATGCCACTGGCGCCCGTAGCTTGACTTGACGGCACCTCTTGTGTCCAAGCACCCTCATCATCCTCTTTGAAAGCCCAGCGGTCTGCGATGATTGAGCAAGAACCTTCTTTACAACGCGCTTTCTAGGGCTCTTTGCCTCTTCGAAAATTCGCTGAGGTTTCGTTGGGGATGTCCAGTAAGAAGTTTCCGCCACGGCCTCCAGGAGCTCACTAGGGAACGAATGCTGAGCCTCATCGTCAAGGTCATCTTCATCTTTACGCCTTCGTTTCTTTCTCGTGGCCATATTGGTGAGCTAGAAAGCAATGCCTTGGGGTGGGGTAAAAGTGTCGTGTGGTTTGAGCCTTGTTTCCGATTCAGCGCTCAGCACCCATCGATCCAAATACATATTTGGGGCCTTAATCCGCTCCCATGCGAGGCACATGGGTCACCGGCTGGCTTAGGCAAGTTATTTGCAATTCGGCACCCATCGTCTCCAAGTGGGGGTCTTAATCCAGTCTCATCAAGGCGCATGGGCTCACCGTCGTGCTTTGGTCGTGCTTAGCGCGTCATTTCCAATTCAGCACCCGGCGCGGGCCTCAATCCAATCTTATCAAGGCGCATGGGCTCACATGGGCTCACATGGGGAACGATGATACAAGGGAGAAGGCAGGAGTCATGTGGGATCGTTCCAGGGTCGTCTCATGGGCACCCGCTGTTTTCGCTCGAACCCCATCCCTCTCCATATAGCCTGGCACCGTTAGCCAACGACAACTCAACATCATCATGGCTCCTTCCAAACGTCGACAACCAACCAAAGAGCCGAAGCCCGCCAAAAAGCTTCACTGCCGTCGATGTGATGGTAGCCCACTCCTGACTGAGTGTGCTCACAGCCGCAAGGCTCAAGCAGGTGTACGTTTTGCATTCGCGTACGGGATATCTCTCTAAAGGCTATCAATAGCCTCCCCCCGCTGGTCAGAACCCAGTCATCGATCCAACACTCGCTGTCCAACAAGGTCCAGCACTCGCAGCTCAACAAGGTGCGCCCCGTGCACATTAAATATCTCATCATCAATTTATACCTTCCCTCGTAGTGCCGATGTACCCTCAATTTCAATTTGGACAAAGTAAGTTAGAATTAGGTTGTTCTCGTTGTCCTTTGCTGATCCATCAAACCTCTCTCAGTGAACCCGTACGCCTTCAACTTCAACCCACCCTCAGCAACTCCTGCTGGAGTTCAGAGCTACCCCCCTGGAACTCCAAGTGCTCCGGTGTATCAGTTCCCTCCCGGGTGTAAGTTGCTCTTCCTTCGCGAATCGCGGACGGCGTGCACATTCTAACATCCCAATCAGATACCCCAATGTCGCACCCCTGGCTCTTCAACCCCGCTCCTATGGGCTTGCGGGACCCGCGCCTCCGTCTGCTACTGCACCGCCTGCCGGAACTGACCAGTCTCCTTCAACCGTCGGTGGTGCGCCTCTGACGGCCCAGAGTAACGCCTACAACGTCGATCTCTCCCTTCTGGACGACGATATTCCAGCCCCCGTCCTGCGACACAGGATATTACAGCCCCCGTCCCTGCGACACAGGCTGGGCTCATGCCCTCCGCATGTGCTGTGCCAGAGCCCGCCGGCGCAGTCCCACTCCCGGATGGCGAACTTGAACCTCTGATGTAACATCACAGCCCGCACCCTCTGTAACGACTAGTCCACGCCTCTCGTTGACGACCATGTGGACTCTGTGTCCCAGCATGGGCAAAAGCGCCCCGCGAGGATTCGATGACAGTTCCCCCGCACCCGCCTCCAAGAAACGGCCTATGCATCCGGTGCGAAGCCAATCTTCGACTGGATTGAGGGAGTGGGTCGCGGTGCCCGAACTGGCGTGCGTCCCCTTCTTTTTTTCTGTCGATCGTGCTGACCTGTTTCATCCCTGTCTTTAGGTTTGGCCCGTAAGCGCCCATTGCTCCCGGAAATTGTGGATAACGCCCGCGCGACGAAGTGTTATTCCGGTTGGGTCCATGACCTCATGTCCCGCGTTCGTACCGTTCCTATCATTGCACCCCTAATTTCATGAGCTAATAAGGAACCTAGTGCGAGAGCATCTCCATTCGATCAGGTTGCTGGATGTATGTGCCGTGCAGCATCCATCTGCTCGGACTCCCTTCACGCATTATTCGTCCCCAAAGCTCCGTGCTGAAGCTCCGGCTGCGCTCGCGTCCTTTCATAAGGATGTTAGCATGACAATGACCAGTCTAGTCCGCGCTGACCGTAAGGCCAAGGTTGAATCTATCGTTGAGGCGTTGAGAACAAGGCTCGAGCGGAGGCCGCTGAAGCCAAGACAGCTGCCACGGAGCAAAAGCTGGCACTGGCGAACGAGAGGTTGGAGGAGCTGGAAAGAAGGCTGGAATCGTTGACTGTCATCACGGAGGAGAACGAACTGTACCCGCCCGAGGACGAGCCGGAGGAGGATGACGAAGAGGAGTTCTCTGAACTGAAGAACCCCTGTAGCCACCTCCATTACCTCAATACCTTTTTCCTGTCACATCGAAATGATATCTTTTATCCTTTGCCCTTCATTCGATATTTGAGTTACTGTCTATAATCACATAAGTATCGTATTGATAAAGTCACGCTCGACGTCAGTTAATACCTTCCTGGTAGCTCAGAACGGAGTTCAACAGAAGAGAAGGAGTATAACATCCCTTGGATGTCAACTTGCATGCCATTCAATCTAACAAATGTGATCTCTGATAGTACAGGTCACCCTCGCTATACAAATCAATAAATTCGTCGTGCCCACGGAACCTGGCCATGTCCTCCAAGTCCTGAATCATCTCCACAGCTTGGTCTATTTTGGCACCCAGCGCTTCGAGCTCACCAAGTTGAGCTGCTGCTCCCACCTCCAATGAGATATCTTGCTCATGGGCGTAAACACTTCTCGAAGCCGGATTAGGCGCGGCAAGACCAATACAAGGTCCTCGACCACACCACTCTCGATGTACCGAGCTGAAATATCCTCCAGGAACTCGCGAAGCGACCTATTTTCCAGCATGTCCTTGTAGGATGTGAGGAGAATTTGGTATGCCCTTCCCAGATGTCCCTCGGAGGCCGGCGGCTAACCACTGCAGTGCTAAGAAACACAGTTCCTATGAGGTATGGAATGGCATTTGTCGCTCGTTTAACACACCTTAAATCACTCGCCGGTTTCGATTGTTTGCTACTACTGCCTTCATTCTTTGGGGCAGATTTCCTTCTAGAAATGTACACCCATTTTGAGAGCGCATCCATGTATACAATCAATGAAGTACGCACGCTGATATGACCGATTGCTTTTCTGACGATTGTCGTACTTGCGCTCCTCGTCAGATTTAACAACTTTTACTTTCTCATGCTTCGAAGGATCGTTACGCCTTTTGGCTGCATATTTCTGCTTCCTGGAAATGGAGATGTTCTCCCGGAATCTGCAATAAAGTCAGTTGGACGGCGTAAGTGGTACAAGGATGCCGGGCCCTAACCGTTCATAGTACTTCCTGCTTCGTTCGCATGCAGCGGCCTTTTTCTCCTCCTCCGTTTTATAGAGAACAGGGCGCCCCATTTCAGCTATACTAGAATTTACTATACCAGCTGTAGTGAGTGCGCAGTCTGGACGACCCGTACTCGAGTGGGGGTGGGGTGAGCTTGATGGTTGTTGCTAAAGTCGAAACCGGTAAGGATTCACAGTTCCGCGTCTGACTTGCGCGTTTCGTCTCACGTTTACTCCACCATCAAGACTGTTCATGCTCTCCAGGCTCGCTCAATACATTTAAAGTAAAAGTATGTACGTAGAATAATAAATGAATAGCACACAGTACATGCTATGAAAAAATCTAGACATATATAAACATATATCATACTAAACCAAGTGACAAAGGAAGGGCGTCAAGTCGCACCTTGCCAGCTCGGATTTAGCAACAGTAGAATGAGGTACGCACCCTTTCACTGTCAGACACTGCTCGTTAAACTTCTTGCAGATCAATCTTACTGAACTGTAGAATACTGGCGGAAATGAGTGCTCGTACGTCGCATATGAACGCACATTGTACTTCGCGCACAAGGGGGCGCGCACTGGCTGCCTGATGTCCCTGCTGTCACAAAAGGAAGGTGTGAGCCTAGCTTTAGACTACCCTGCGAGTCTCACTGAATTTATAGTGGCGTGGAAGGTGTCAAGAGATGAAAGTACTTTGTACGTCGCTTCACGCACGTACTCACTGCCTAATGTACTCGCTATCGCTAGAGGATGGCGCGAGGCTTACTGGAGAATTATCTGAGTATAGTTTTTGCTGGTCTAAATCACTGAGATACATAATATCTTCGAAATCCTACAAAGGGCTGTGTGTGATAGGGCGGGAACGTCAAGAGGCGCTCACAAATATCGCAGAGGCGCGCAACAAAGCTCCGTAACGGCATATGCCATGACGGATCACATCAACCTCCGGCGGAATCTGATCTATCATGCATTCTCCCCGTGACCTTGCACACTCTTTCATCGACACCACCATCGACAATACCATGAGCAACCCCACATCAGCAGATGCATCCCAGGTTTTGCCATCTCGAGAGCTTCCTCTCTCCCTGTGTAAGTCTTCCAAGTATCACAGCAGCTACTCCTAATAATGCGAATAGTGCTGTAGGTCAGCGCAAAAACGTAAAGCTCAGGGGGACCACGTAGGCCGCAGGCCCAAGAAGATGTCGGAGCAGTATAAGGAGTAAGTCACTGCACTGCGAGAAGGACTGTAGCCTGATTTTTCCCGCATCCTGTGTAGATCTGTGGCTCGGGGGAAGGAGCTAAGGGATGCAGGCTTAGAGGAAGACCTCGTTATCATCAAGAGTCCGTCAGGGAGACACACGCTTGGCCGTCGTTACGTGCCCATCGGTACAGTTCCAGCTTATCCCTCGTTGGGTGATAGATCTTCGCCCAGGAAGAGCAACACGTCTGCAGTAGCCAAGTGCGTATTCCCTTTTCTTTCTCGATATATGTGCCTGCCTGATACGTTTCATGTTAGAGCCAGTCAAGCTGGAAGGTCTGGGAAGGGTCGCAGTACTTTATCTGCTGATGACGAGTACGTGTATCTACTGTTCGTTATTTACCACCACCTCATCACACTCCCCACACAGTCCTTTTGGTGTGGCGGCTTTTGGAATAGATGGAAGGTCTGGGACTTCATCTGCTGTTGACGAGTACGTGTATCTACTGTTCGTTATTTACCACCACCTCATCACACTCCCCACACAGTCCTTTTGGTCTGGCGGCTTTTGGAATAGATCCTGATTTAAATGACCCATTCCCAGAGGCATTAGATTCGTCAGAGGATGAGTATGATAGCGATGGCAGTAGTGAAACGGGGGTTAGCGTGCTGGGACGGATCTCAAGCCAAGCGAACGAGGAGAGTGTCGGCCTGGAGGCCAAAATTAGCGAAGACGAGCACGAGGCTGAGGCCACTGAGTTTCAGGAGTAGATTAAGAATAGCATCGAGTTCCCATATACATACCGCGCACTCATGGACATGGTTTCGATGGGGGTTTTGGGGCCCAAATACCTGGGTTCTGGAACGGTGGCCTTGACCCCGAGAATCGCTCAATGCTCAGGGTTGGGCCTGGTTGGGCATATGATTTTTTTCAAGTCTGTTACCATATGATCTTTTTTATTTTTTAACCCCAAGCGCGGAGCAGTTGGCGCCCGTCCATAATGATACACAGGGATCAACTTCGCGAAGATCACTGATGAGAATCTACACGGTCATGTGGTGGTAAAATGAACCGCGACGCGACGGCATCAGGCTGCCCTATCTGAATCATCTATGTCGAAGTGAAAGGCCAAGTTCAACCCACTTGGATTCGTCTCATGCCACAAGGTACACAGCCAGTATATCTCTCTTCTATTTCCGTTGTACAGAGCATTAAAGGCCTACCACAGCGTTTTTACAGTCGATGAGCAAGATGGGTCGTATCAACCACAGCCATCGGACGCGCATACAATCGTCAAGATGTCTACTTAGCTTAAGATTGCATGCGTGTCGCGAGCATGCATGTCTCCTCCGGGCTCCTGGTATCAGCTGGTATCAACGACCGCCATCGGACGCGCATCCAATCGTCAAGATGTCTTGTTCGCCTCATGAATGGACGCGTGTTGCGCGCACTCGTGTCTCCTCCCTTCCATATGCTCTCATCGGCCGGCCGTGCCCCTTGGACCTTTTCACGGATAGTAAACGACCCCAAATGGACGTTCCTGCCCCCATCCTTTGT
Source organism: Ephemerocybe angulata (assembly GCA_013368325.1). Lineage (NCBI taxonomy): Eukaryota > Fungi > Basidiomycota > Agaricomycetes > Agaricales > Psathyrellaceae > Ephemerocybe > Ephemerocybe angulata. The sequence goes on from JAACJK010000096.1 coordinate 6,755, forward strand.
CTACACTCCCACTCAGACGTGAAACCGACTCTCTGAAAGCATTGAATACCCAGAATGTCCGCTCAACCAACGTCCGCTCAAGGTGTGTGCTTTCGAGGTGTATTCAGGGTCCGATACTTACAGCGCGTACAGCTGTCATGGACGCCTTCCTAGAGAGCAATCGGCTCCTCCCCTACTCTGAAAAAATTGGTGTGTAGGGCACTCGCGACGACGCGCATGTAACTAAATGGTCTTGACAGCGTCCCTTGAAGCAGCGTTCAAGTTCTCCACGGGAGAACTTGAAGACTTGGAAAAAAGGAGGGACTTCGCTCGATCGCAGAAGTTGACCTATTCGCACATTTCGAGGAAGGTCAACATCATGAAACAACGGTTGGCTGGTATTGAAGGCGCCATGGCGCAAGTGAGGTCTGAGGAGAGAGGTTCATCTCTATCTCCTGTGCCAGAGGACTCCGAGTCCGCGGCTCCTTCCTCGCTCAACCAAGCCGCTGCGCCCCCTCAAGCCGGAGGAGTCAGCTCCACTCCTCCCCCGTCAACACTGACCGCCACCCGGACAACGAGGCGACTGCGACTTCTGAGGTCGTCAGTTCCGCCTCTCCCCCTCGCTCAACCAAGCCACTGCGCTCCCTGAAGCCGGAGGCGTCGGCTCTACTCCTCCCCCCGTCAACGAGACCTCTGCGGCTCTCCCTCCGGTCAGCGAGCCCACTGCACCTCCTGGAGCCGTCAACACTGCAGTTCCGCCGGTCGAAGAGGCCACCGCCACCCCTCCGGTCAACGAGGTCACTGCGCCCTCTCGAGTGGTGGATCCCGCTTCTCCTCCAGTCAACGAGGTCACTGCTCCCTCTGAGGTCGTCGATCCCGCTTCTCCTCCAGTCAACGAGGTCACTGCTCCCTCTGAAGTCGTCGATCCCGCTTCTCCTCCAGTCATCAACGCGGTCGTTCCTCCGGTCCCTGTGCCCGCTAACGTTGTAGAGGCCGTCATCCCGCCGACCGCTCCGACCGCTGCGCCTGTTGGAGTAGTTGATGCGGCGCTTCCCCCTGTCACCGAGACCTCCGCACCTCTTACTCCAAATGTCGTTCCCACCACAACTGGTGTCATCAAGCCTGAGGCACAGGAGGTTGTACTTCCTCCTGCATCTTCCTTTGTTCCCCAGTCGGTCAAGGTTCGTGTGATACCCGTTCATGACTACAATATGAGCTAACGTACATTCAAGCTCCTTTGACTCGTGTGAAGCCAGAGGCACAGGAGGTTGCCGTTCCTCTCCCTGAACGCCCCGTGCCCGTACGTCCAGCCCAACAAGGTATGTGTCCATCTCTCTACACACCATTTCTCTGAGTAAGAGCTGACGTTGTCCCAAGATCCTATGCAGCCTGTCAAACCCGAGGCACAGGAGGCCGCTCTTCCTCCTCCCGCGAGTGGCGCGCCGCCCATCGCTACAGCCCAGCAAGGTACGCCTCCGGATCCGTAAACACTGTTCATTCAATTGGAACTCACGATCATACAAAATTCATAGTACATATCAAGCCCAAGGTGGAGGCTGCCGATCGTCTCCCTCCTAAAGGTTCAAACAAGCGAAAGCCGGATGCTGACTTGGAGGTCATTGTGATCTCGAGTGACTCCGATACCCCAGGGCCTGTGAAGCCCACCGTAAAACGTACGTGTTCTGAAGTTATGTGCATCTCAGTTGTACCTTGACGGCTAATACGAACCTTCTTCTCTAGGCGCCAAACGAACGGGGCCCAAGGCCGGTGCAAAAGGCAAGGGAAAATCGAAAATGAAGCCAGAGGACGAGGGCATGCGGTTGATCGATGACGCCGATTTCCAATTACTTCGCGAGGGATCAGAACCTGAGTCGGTGCCTCAGATCCTTACGAAGGCGGAGCTCGCGGAGGAGGACAATAAATTTGCACGTGAGTTTGTCCGTCCACGCTTCGTCCAAAAAAAGAGTTATTGACAATGTCCTTCCTCACAGTGGCCGGCGAGAATTCTATGCACAACTTCATCACTCACAATCTCATGCTATCTGGTCGGATCCGTAGCAAGGCCCGGAAGGTCCAGGAGTACCTGCCGGAGTCTGCCACGACATCTCGCATCCTGGCCATGTCTATGTTTCTCTTGGACAACGGCACCGGTCAGACAAAGTGCGCGTATCACAGCGTCCTCGATCACCAGTGCCTCGTCAACGACCAGGACAGCAGGGAGCTGAAAGGGACGGTTAGGAAGCCTAAGTTCGACAAGAAGGTCACCGGTGTTCCCTTCAGTCCATCGCAGACAACGACCGCCCTTCCTTCGTCGGTCGCCAAGGTTCCAGGGCCAGCCAAAAGTCTTGTAATCAAGAGGCTGCCATCGCATAACGACAACCCGCACAAGGTCCCGCCAGTCGTCAGCGGCATGGGCGAAGCCGAACTGCTCACCTTCTTCCGCAAGATAGGTGAAGCATACTACTTGCACTGTGGGTGCGAGTTGGAGACGTGTCTCCTCGACTTCTACCTGTGGAAGAGCAGCCCCATGCTTGTCTCCCCCTCGACCGGCGCAATGGAATACTTCGGCGTTTCTCCAGACCCTAGGCACCGGGGTCACTTCAACCATATCTTCCGGGCCTTGAGGATTAGGGTCGACGACTTGTACCTGTTTGACAGGAACGGCGTCCGAAGGGATACGTCCAATGCCCCCGAAGCGCTTCTCAACTGGTACTCTTACCATGGCCTGACTCTCCCCTCCCCCGCTCCTCCCACCCCTCAGCCCAAGCAACGACAGAAGCCCCAGTACGTCGAGATTGACGATCTTCCCACCCCGGGACCTTCGGGTCACAGGAGCTTTGCGGACCTATCCCTTTCGGAAGCCGAGGACGTGGACATGGGCGACGAGGAGATGGACTTGGGCTCGTAATTTATCTACCGATCTTTGTTTTCTTTCTGCGTCTCTCGAATTTTATCTGCCTTTCTTTCACTGTGCGCGACAAACACTAAGAGATCTGAGATTTGAGACAAACGTGGCGATACAAAAGAGTAGATTCGACGTATGGTACATGCTATCAACCTCTGAGTTCCTTCGGCCACTTGCCGGGCCCAACCACTGCTTGATATCAGCTTCGTGTCCACTTGACGGTAAAATATAAGTACACACCGGTTTGTATCCTTTCAGACGAACCACATGACGAAGGGACGTTTAAGTTCCACGTTATCGAAGGAATGCGAGAACCGTAGCTTCCAGCGTCGGTGAAGTGGACGGAGTACATCAGGAGGTCGGGATACGCCCTGGAGAGTGCGGGGCAGGAGGGGTTCATTGGGCAAAGGTGACGTCCAATCGCGCGCGTTGCGTTTTCGAACATGGTAAAACCGTGGCCAACGAGCCTATCAAACACGGGGATGTCGAACGTTGATGAGCCGTCTTCAGGGATGACGATGGTGAAAAGCCCCTTGCGAGCCTCGGTGAGTTCGGGATAAAGGCAAACCGCGTCGTTGGAGGTGATGAAATTCATGAGGGCGGTTGTTGGGGCTTCGGTGATTAACGCAATAGGGGGGACACGACATTGTATGAATAGAATCTCTCGGTCGAGCGTCGTATTGACCATGCGGAAGATCTTGACGATGTTGTCTCCGTATCCGTAGTGGCGGTATCCCAGCACCGTACATTTCTCATACGTGTGGAGGAGCGTGTCGACAAGGCGGTAGCCATTTCCCCGATCATCCGATGCATCGTTGTCGTCGTAAACCTGTTGGTGTGGGGCACCCAAGTCCGGGTGGGAGTCGGTGCTCGTCTGTGTATACACCTCCAGGACGCGAGGCATTGGGACTTCCTCGGCAAAGATTCGAAGAGCCGCCATGCCTCCGATCACAGCCCCGTAGTACTGCATGGACTCGAGAAAGGGAGCGGGATCGAGCCCAAAGGTCCGGAGGGTGTTGCGCACGCGTGTAGTGACCGGGGTGGCTACCAACTTCTCCATGTGAAGGCACGAGTCGTGTAGGGAGCGACGGTCAGAGAAAGGGAGCAAGGAGACGATGAAGAGGGAGAGATCGAGAGGAAGGCGAAGTATTGGTGCGTCCTTGTCAGACGCTGACAGAAGGCGGTCATGAATACGACTGAATCAGACCTATCGGGAGACTTACTATGTCGCTTGTTACAGAAGCTGCACCACTCCAGCTCCTCCCGGTACGGATAACGCTGAACGAGCCTTCGGATGCGCATCGGGGATGGGACAGGTAGGAGTGAAACGTAGGGAGTGAAGTGGGAGGGAGACGGGAAGTGTCGCGCGTACAATGGGTGCAATTCAAGGTTTCCCACGCCCCATCTGGCAGCCCCTCTCGGCGATGCTCGACGAGGCACACGACATTTGTCGGCGGGTCTCCGTGACACGGAAGGGGTCAGCACAGAACGGTACACAGACCCGTGAGCTGAAAGTCAGATAATAATAAGGATTCCAATGTCTACAGAAACATTGGACAGAACCAGCCATACAAATGCATGACTAGTTGATACAAAAGCAAGCGCCCGCCTCTTAGAGAAGCATTGCAGCAGTGGTTTGTGTAGTACGATGTCTGTAGGAACAACGGTTGTGTGGTCAGCAGTGGCACACTGTTTCGGGGCGGCCGTCCCACCTGTGGTATTAATCAATGCCTCCAGAGCAAACGCAGGCCACATTTCATCGGAAAGTTGCTTCCAGAACCTTTCGTCGGATTAACAACTCTTACAGAAGCATTGCATGGGCGGTTTGAGTGGCACAATGTCTCTAGAAACAACGGTTCACTGGCACACTGTTCTGGGGCGGCCAACCCACCTGCGGTAATTATCGATGCCTCCAGAGGAATCGCAAGTCACATTTCGTTGGTGGGTTGCTTCCAGAACGTCTCGTTGGGTAACCGCCCCTTACCGAAGCATCGCAGGATTGGTTTGGGCCGTGCACTGTCTGCTGAAGCAACGGCCAGGCGGTGTACACTGCAATCATCGACGCCTCCAGAGGAAACACATGTCGCTTTTCGTCAGCGCATTGCTTCCAGAACGTCTCGTTGGATGACCACCTTTTACTGAAGCAATGCAGAGTTGATTTGGGCGGTGCGATGTCTGTAGAAGCAATGGAAGGAGGGTCACCACTGGCGCACTGTTTCGGAGCGGCGGACCCACCTGCGACAATACCGATGCCTCCAGAACAAACGCAGGTCACATTTCGTCGGTGGGTTGCTTCCAGAACTCCTCGTCGGGTGACCGCCCCTTACCGAAGCATTGCAGGCCTGGTTTGGGCCGTGCGTTGCGGCCGGGCGGTGCTTTCAGAAGCATCGCAAGGGTGGTTTGGGTTGTACAATGTCTCTAGGAACAACGGTTAATACCGATGCCTCCAGAGGAAATGCACGTCACATTTCGCCCGTCCTTTGATTCCAGAAGCTCTCGTTGGATGACCACCGCTTACTGAAACAATGCAGAGGTGGTTTGGGCGGTGCGATGTCTGTAGAAGCAATGGAAGGAGGGTTAACACTGGCGCACTGTTTCGGGGCGGCGGACCCACCTGCGATAATACCGATGCCTCCAAAGGAAATGTAGGTCACATTTCGCCCGTTCTTCGCCTCCAGAAGCACTCGTCGGACGACCACCGCTTACTGAAGCAATGCAGAGGTGGTTTGGGCGGTGCGATGTCTGTAGAAGCAAGGGACGGGACCTTAATACCGATGCCTCCAGAGGAAATGCAGGTCACATTTCGCCCGTCCTTTGCTTCCAGAAGCACTCGTTGGATGACCATCGCTTACTGAAACAATGCAGAGGTGGTTTGGGCGGTGCGATGTCTGTAGAAGCAATGGAAGGAGGATTAACACTGGCGCACTGGTTCGGGGCGGCGGACCCACCTGCGATAATACCGATGCCTCCAGAGGAAATGTAGGTCACATTTCGCCCGTTCTTCGCCTCCAGAAGCACTCGTCGGACGACCACCGTTTACTGAAGCAATGCAGAGGTGGTTTGGGCGGTGCGATGTCTGTAGAAGCAAGGGACGTGACCTTAATACCGATGCCTCCAGAGGAAATGCAGGTCACATTTCGCCCGTCCTTTGCTTCTAGAAGCACTCGTTGGATGACCACCGCTTACTGAAGTAATGCAGAGGTGATTTGGGCGGTGCGATGTCTGTAGAAGGAAAGGACGGGACCTTAATACCGATGCCTCCAGAGGAAATGCACCTCACATTTCGCCCGTCCTTTGATTCCAGAAGCTCTCGGTGGATGACCACCTCTTACTGAAGCAATGAAGAGGTGATTTTGGTGGTGCGATGTCTGTAGAAGGAATGGATGGACGGTCAACCCTGGCGCACTGTTTCGGGGCTCCGGACCCACCTGCGATAATACCGATGCCTCCAGAGGAAATGTAGGTCACATTTCGATCGTTCTTTGCTTCCAGAAGCACTCGTTGGATGACCACCGCTTACTGAAGCATTGCAGGACTGGTTTGGGCCGTGCGTTGTCTGTAGAAGGAATGGATGGACGGTCAACACTGGCGCACTGTTTCGGGGTGGCGGACCCACCTGCGATAACACCGATGCCTCCACAGGAAATGCAAGTCAGATTTCGCGCGTACCTTGCTTCCAGAAGCACTCGTCGGATGACCACCTCCTACTGAAGCAATGCAGAGGTGATTTGGGCGGTGCGATGTCTGCCGATACAATGGTTGCTTTCGGGCAGCGGGACACCTGCAATCATCCACCAGAGCCACTCGTGATGCAGGGAACCGACTGGCGAGGTATGCGCGGTGGGAATGGCTGTAGAACCACAGGATGGATAAACACTCGTTACGCAAGAAACACATTCTGAAATCTGGGAGTAATCTCTACACAGACATTGGTGGGCGGACGCACTGCGCTCGATATCCATATTGGAAAAGAAAGGGGTGGACGTAACGGCCAGGGATAAGGAACTATAAGATCTAAAAGCCTCCTGCCCTCTTTCTCCTCCTCCTAGGCTCTGGATATCCGAGGTGCACTGAGCGGATTGGGATGTTGAAAGAGCTGTGCCACGCCGTTCAGGCGTGGCACACAGCAGGTTTGATCTAGCGTGGGCATTATTTACAGCTTACATAATCATCCTCGCGGGCGAGGATGACCATCATCCTCACGGGGGCGGTGTGTCTGGACCAACATAGCTATCAACGGATGCCCCGACGAATCAGACAGCCAATCCGTCCAATTCGTCGGAATTGTCGAATGCGCTGCATATGGTGATAGGTTCCCAGGCTTCCAACTCCGACGGTGCCCACTGGCAGGCGCTCACAGCCTCGTCCTTCTCCCCTATACTCATCTCTGGCCTAGTGGACTCCTGGTACCCGACGTAAACCTCTGTCAGAGAGTGAATAACGCTTATGTGGCCTTAGTTGAGATTCAGGTGAGCATCGTTCTCGGGCTTGCCCACAATGCCGCAACCTCACCGAATAGACGCCCGCATCAGACCCCAGCGCAGGATAACTTTCTTCGCATGTTCAGAAGCCCATCCGATCTTTTCTCAGTTCTTCGGCAGCAGAAAGCCCTCCGCATCTTTGACGGACGGCCTGTTTAATTGTTATTGGTGCCCCCTGGACCGCCAATATTCGAACTCGCGGGCGCACTGTCTACCCCACATCAGAGTATGCCTCACGCTTCTCTGCAACATGACATTAACTCCAATTCGATTCCAACTGACGCTCACGCTATGGCCATTCATTCACCACCCTCCCCGAACTTCGCGACTCGCCACCACCCTCATGTGTATCACCGCCCCTCTATTTAAATTCCCAAATGGCCGGCCTCTTCCACATTTCCCAGCATCCTGTTTGTGCGCACCGGCCAAATTTCTTGTCTATCCCTGTTTCAAAGACACTGCCAGCGGACGAAGTCCACCCACTCAGGCTCGATTTCGACCAGTTGGCACGAGGAATTGAATCCCGTTCACGATTCAATCTGTAGAATACTGCGGATCTCGGTGGTATATAATACATAATAAAATCTCGGGGCTCCTAGTCCCGCAGAGTCTTGATGTACTTGCTCCCATTCTCCGACATACCAGAGCAAGGTAAGCTTCTGAACACTGCCTCTGCATCTCATTTATAGCGTTCGATACTCGACTAGATTTGGCAGGCTTAAGAACGAATGTACTATTGATCAGAAGTAGGCAACAAGTGAAGCCTGAGGCGTACTTAGGACGTCCATTGTATGATGCTACGCCAAAATAGGTGCTAGTTCCAGCTCTCCAGGCCAGTCAACCACCAGTGCTGCGGTAGCTTTAAGGAACACGCAGAGCGAAAAGCGAGCTCTATGCCAATCGCAGAAAGGTGGTCTCCTACTCCTTCGTAATCCCTGAGCGTGTCGGAAGGGATGTCCACCTGGGAGCATAACACGATCGTCTTTGACGCGTTCTTCGGGTTTGGGGTGGAGGGATGGGTCCGTTTGATTAATCCCGAGTGAGCAGTGTGCCAGCCAGGACCCTGTCGTGGAGCACTAGCACTCTCACTTGCGCGACAAGCGGTTTTGCCTCGATTAGGTATTCCACAAATTTGGAAAGCGTGCCCCGGATAGTTGGACTGTTGAAGGCGTTGGAGATGAGAAAGGTAGAAGGTGTAGAGCGAGATCACATCCCGACTCGAGTGGGAAAGGGAGGGACATAGACGGCGAGAGGGGGGAAAACTCGGAAAAACGGAAAGCGCTCATCAGGGGGTTGAAAGGGGGCCGAAGCGGACATCTTCTGTTTCGATCGCGGTGCAGGAAGGGTAGCTGTGGTCTCTTGAAGGCGAACGCGGCATCTCTGGAAGCGGGTGCCCGCGACATGTCAGCTGGAGTTCGAAGAGGGAAAGCGGAGGGCAAGAGGACTTACGACACATCAAGTGCCGCCGGTGCGTCGATAGCGGGGTCGCCGTTGCGTAAAAGCCGTATATGTTAGGCGGCGACGTGTCTCTGGCAAGACGGGCTGGCGTAGATATTCAAATATTGGGTAAAACGGTGGTGCGAGCAGTTTCAGGGTCTCGGCGTGTAGATATCGATTCAACGGTGCAAGGCAACGGTGAGATGAAGCGCTGCGGATCCATAGAGTGGGATCTGGGGAAGACGAGAACGCCGGCATGTACGAAGGGGTGGGGTGGCGTTGAGCTTGATCTATCTGCTTCGGAGGACTCAGTTTGGAACTCGACCTTGATGAGATGGGGACGTACTGGAGCTCGACGGATTACTAAACCCCCGAAAGATCCTAGAATCAAGCAGTCATCAGAACACGTTAAAAAAGGTAAACGGGGGAGAGGGTTGATAGGCGACCGACCTTCCAGCAAGGGGTGAAGACGATCGTCGGCCTCCACCCATGTCAATCCTTCGCTCAAGCCTAGCCTTCAAGTTCTCGGGCCTTGGGGAGAACAACAGCAAGACTAGAGGGAGAAGGCGGTCCAGGGGATGATGTTGACACCATATCTTCATAGCCGTGGATGTCGGCACTGATTTGAACGGGTCTCCGAAGGCTAGATATGTCCGGGAGTTCACAGAATGGGACGCGACACTCACAATTGGATCGGACGACGATCAAGGCGTGCTAAAACACGTCAACTTCAACACCAAGCCCAGTATCGTGTATCCGACCACGTACTTTGCCCCAACGAGGAATCCAGATTCTCACTTCTGGTGGTCTCTACTCGCATTATTTGGAGCCTGGCGGACGAGAACAGTCAAACTTCGGCCTCGAGACATATAGACATATGTTATACTCACCTGGGTGTCCTTGCCCCTTCAATACCCTCGATCGGACTGCTTGGCATGTCGATAGACCCCAGAAAGCCTGATAAGCAGGCACAGGTGACTCACAGGGCATTGGTGCGTAGCCGTTGTGGTGGACGAATCAGACAGGCAATTCGTCCAATTCGTCGGAATTGCCCAATACACTCGATATGGTGAGAGGTTCCCAGGATTGAAACCCCGACGGCGCTCACACTGCCAGTGGCAAGGCGCTCACAGCTTCTTCCTTCTCTCCTACGCTCATCTCTGGGCTAATTTACTCCTGATACCCTTGACACACACTTTTTCCAGAGAGGGCATAAGGTTCATGTAGCCTTAGTTGAGATACAGGTGCGCCTTGTTCTTGGGCTTGCTCGCGTGGCGAACTCACCAAATAGACGCCCGCATACCCCAGCGCTGTTTACCCATAACTCGCTGTCCACTTTAAGCCATGGCTTGGAACGATGGAACCCATTCTCCAAGACTCTCTTTATCACCATTTCTTCCCTCAGCATTGTATTTTCACCAACGAGGACTTCTCCCGTGGTGCTATACACGGTGCTACAGCCCCTTCGGACTAATCTGGGTGGATGCTCTAGAGCGGCTTCTACGTCAAGGCCACGCAGGACGTCGAGGGGATCACGTACCGCCCGCGGACGGCAAAGAAGAGGGAGGTCTACTAGCTCATGCTCTCCTTGGTGGGGAAGTTGCTGCAGGCGCGGATATCGTGCGCAGTGTGGCCGACACCGCGCTCGAGACGCTCAAGAACGAGGACATGCGCGACATTGACAAAAAAGGGGGAGGTGGAGGAAATCCTGGGGCCTATTTTGAACGGGCAGTTCGACCAGCTGCTCGGCCTGTCCAAGAAGATTACGGATTACAACGCGGAAGCCGAGACGATGACCGACCCGGATGCGGATATCGAGGACGGCATCAACGTGGCGTTCGACGACAAGGACTCGGAGGAGGGGGCGAGGAGGGCTTCGAGATCGACGATAAGGGTGAAGAGGAGGAGGAGGAGGAGGAGGAGGAGGAGGAGGAGGAGGAGGAGGAGGAGGAGGAGGAGGAGGAGGAGGAGGAGGAGGAGGACAAGGTCGAGCGAGGGCCAGAGATGGACACCGCTGGGGAGGATCTTGTCATTGGGGGATTTTCGTCGACGAGCAAGGGCTGGCAGAACAAGGACATCGTCTCGCCACGCTCGGCTTCAACGTGGTGTTTGACGAGGGGGAGGAGGAGGAGGAGGACCGGGAGGGCTTCGAGGTCGACGACGAGAAGAGTGAAGAGGAGGACAAGGTCGAGCGAGGCCGGAGATGGACACCGCAGGGGGGATCTTGTCATTTAGGGGTTTCTTCGACGAGCAAGGGCTGGCAGGACAAGGACATCGTCTCGCCACGCTCTTCGATGGCTTCTGGGTTCAGCATCAAAACTCCCGAAGTCTACCCAGACCCCGTCACTGTGGACGATAAGACGACCTCCATGCTTGGCTCCCAGTCGAGTGCAAGGGAAGCTGAGAACGCGCTCGTGGAGCTCTTCGACTTCCAGCCCTTTTCTCTCATCGCCAAGTTCATGAAGAACCGGGATGCCATCGTGTGATGTACGAAGCTGATATGCGGACGAGCGAGTGAATGTCGAGGTCGCGATGCGCGAGAAGGGTTGGATTTGGTTCTGAGGGAGCTGGCAGGAGAATCAAAGGGAAAGGCCATGGGCGCAGACCAGGCAAAGCCTGCACCTTCAAAGACGGCGCCAGCACCAACGTCCTCCGTTCAGGTCAAACGCACGGTGGACCTTGAGAGTCTCTTCTTCACCGATGGTGCTACGCGCGAGGTACTCCTCAATGAAGTCTCAAACGTGCGCGACCCCAACCTGAAGGACCTCCTCCCTTCGGCTTCGCTATTCACCACGCTGGCATGTCGAGGGAAGACAGGAATAATCTCTTCGCCGAGGGCTACATCCAGGTCCTCGTCTGTACTGCCAAGCTCGCGTGGGGGTGTCAACCTTCCCGCCCACACCGTCATCATCAAGGGCACGCAGATCTACAATCCGGAGAAGGGTCGCTGGGTCGAGATGAGCAGCCAGGATGAGCTGCAGATGCTGGGCTGTGCGGGTCGCCCGCAGTTCGATACCTTTGGAGAAGGCGTGATCATTCAGAACCACTCTGAGATACAGTACTACCTCAGCCTGCTTAACAGCTCCCGATCGAGAGTCAGTTCGTTACCAAGTTGGCGGATAATCTCAATGCTGAGATCGTGCTTGGTACGGTGAGGAGTCGCGAGGAGGCCGTAGAGTGGCTTGGGTATACTTACTGGTGAGTTCGCTTTTGATTTGCTTGCGCTATTGGTCACTGAGAGTTGCTCTTCCTTCAGCTATGTTCGCATGCTCCGCTCCCCTGCTCTTTATGGCGTCAGTGTCGACTACCACGACCCCTCCGACCCTACCCTCCTCCAGAAACGCGCCGATATCATCCACTCAGCTGCCGTCCACCTCGAGAAGTGCCAGCTCATCAAGTATGAGCGCGGTGGCAAGGGTCGTTTCGTCGGCACAGAGCTCGGTCGCATCGCCAGCCACTACTACGTCAGTTACAACTCGATGGTGGTCTACAACCAGCACCTGCGCGAGGGGACATGGGGATGCCAGGGTGTGCTCTCAGTAACGAGTACAAGTTGTTGCCCGTGAGTTGCCTCTATTCTGTACTTTAGTCAAGGCCGGTAAATTGATGCTCGACGCTCTCCTGTGAAAGGTTCGTCTCGAAGAGAAGATGGAGCTGGCGAGGGTCTTGGAGCGCGCGCCGATCCCCGTCAAGGAGACCGTCGACGAGCCGCCCGCGAAGATCAACGTCCTTCTGCATCTATGGACTCAAGCTCGACGGATTCGTTCTCGTCGCCGACATGGTGTTCGTGCAACAGTAGGCTGGAAGGTACGTTTCGACTCTCCTATCCCCTCGTTACCCAGCATCCTGATATTCGGTGGCTGTAGAATCTTGCGTGGGATGTTCCAGATTTCAAGTTGCTTGAAGAGGGGATGGGCGATCCCTGCGAAAGCTGCCCTCGATATGTGTAAGATGGTCGAGAAGCGAATGTGGCCCTCGATGACTCCCTCGAGGCAGTTCCCCAAGGTCCCCGCCTAAGTCATTTGTAAGGCAGAGAGCAAGCAATTCGTAAGTTTTGTTATATTCATGCCCGTAATCGCGGCTGACATAGTAGTTCGCCTGCTAGCCCTGGTACCGATACTTGTCCGTCTGGGATGATGTCGAAAGCCTTGCCACAGGTTGGACAAATCATTTGGATTAACATTGCAAAGTGAGCATTGGTCAGGACGATGATATACAGGCGAACTCGCGGAGAGCAAAGCCTTTCCGTTGGACAAATCATTTGAGTCGATTAGCATTGCAAAGTGAGCATTGGTCAGGAAGGACGACGATATCCAGGCAAACTCGCGGAGGACGGGCCTTCAGAAAGAAGGTTTCATTCTGTGTATGACCTTCAAATGCTCTCCATGTCGTTACATGCGAAGGAAGTTGTCGTCTTATTAGCACCGTCGGAGCTGCAATCCTGGGAACCTCAATTCCGACGAATTGGACGAATTGACAACGGCACGCACCGCTGCCCCATGAGTCGCCTGCGCCTGCTTGGGCTCTCTGGGGTTTATCGGGGTATTGAACGCTCAGGTCCAGGCTCCAAACAGCGCGAGTAGAGACCACCAGATGCGCAAATCTGGATCCAACGCCGTCGTTGGGGCAAAGTATGTGGTCGGGTACACGATCCTGGGCTTGGTACTGAAGTTGACGCGTTTTAGCACGCCTTGGACGCCATCCAATCCAATTGTGAGTGTCGCGTCCCATTCCGAGGCAAGATGACTTACATGAGTGTAGAAATTGAACCTCCTGTGAACTCCCGGACGTACCTGCCAGCATCTCCACTGAGCCGCCTTATGTGCCGATATCGTTGTTAGGGAGGTGTAATGGCCTCCCAGGCTCGCATGTTAATCTCGGACGCAAGTGTGCTCATGTCGACGAGCTCAATCTCTACTCCGAGCCATCGCGTCTCCGATGAGTATGAACACGTGTCCTGAGCTGGGCGCCGATCGGTGAGTTGTGTTTCAATGTACTCTGTGCAAAGACGAGCTTAGCTTTCCACAGTTTCTAGATTGATGTGCATTGTACGGAACTACAATTTCAGGTCACCAAAAGATCATCAGCTTCAAGAATTGCGGTTTCACGACGTCAACAAGGAGGGGTACCAGAAACTCAAGGCCGAGGAACGTGCCCTTTCTTTACCGCGGTCCCTGATGTGCCAGTCAAGAATGCCGCCTTGGTCCAGTGCCTCCGTCTACAAGGTACCCTCGAGAGGAACTATTGCAATCCGCGTGCCTAGATCTTGTCTAATGTCATCATCCACTGAGCCGCCTTATGTGCCGATATCCTACACGGATCTTCATCCTTCAGTCCTATTCCTATGACGACTGTGGTGCTAGCATCATTCACTGAGGAGGGAAGTCGTGCCTTTGTACGAGTTGAGGAGGGGTAGGGTGACGGCAGCTGTTATTGAGGACGTGCGCGCGGCGGGCGACGGGCGGTGGACGGGCGTCGTCATGAGAACAGGACGCTGCATCTGTTCGCTACGAACCCCTCGGAGGTCGTTCTTCGATCCTTAGCCACCTCGATGGCCGGGTGCGCACGCCTGAAGCTGAGGGCGTCTTGGAGGGCAAGGTCGAGTTGAAGCCTGTTGTGCGGTTGTATGGGAGTAAGGGTGGGCAGGGGGAGGAGGAGGGAGGGGGCAGGGCGGCGATGACGTTTGTGTTTGTGGAGGACTGTCGGAACACACCACAGCCGGACTCTTCAAGGTCTCCGCCGGCCAATGCCGCGGCCCGCCAGCCTCCTCCAAGACCTCCCACCAGATTTCGACCAGCAGTTCGCGAAGCCAATGACAAATATCGCATACCTCGAGTGCCCCGTATCGCCCATTCTCAAGGACGACGCGGAGTCATGCAAACTCATTGAAGGCTACGGCATCCTCGCCGCGCGTCTAAGAACGAATCTGCCGACGACGGCCTCAGGGTACGTTCCGTCTTTTAAGGCGCATATATTCGTTACTAATAAATACTCTCTACTCTATAAGGCCATTCAAGATCTGAGTATCTACCAACCAAGACCCACTATACCGGCATTCACTAGGGTTACGTTCCTTCGCTGTATCCCGGATAACCTCCTCGAGAATTACGACGCGGCGGACCCCAGGCACGAGCTTGTGAGAGCTCGTGCATCCTGTGCACATGCGCGCCTGGGGTCCTGTGCCACCTGGGCACGCCTCCAAGGCGGAGACTGCGACGAGCTCAGGAAAGAAACGGAGAAGGAGGAGGACGGGGTGCAGAATTACGACGCGGCGGACCCCAGGCGCGAGCTTGTGAGAGTTCGTGCATCCTGTGCACATGCGCGCCTGGGGTCCTGTGCCACCTGGGCACGCCTCCAAGGCGGAGACTGCGACGAGCTCAGGAAAGAAACGGAGAAGGAGGAGGACGGGGTGCAGAATTACGCCGCGGCGGACCCCAGGCGCGAGCTTGTGAGAGCTCGTGCATCCTGTGCACATGCGCGCCTGGGGTCCTGTGCCACCTGGGCACGCCTCCAAGGTGAAGACTGCGACGAGCTCAGGGAATGAAAAGGAGAAGGAGGAGGACGGGGTGCAGAATTACGACGCGGCGGACCCCAGGCGCGAGCTTGTGAGAGCTCGTGCATCCTGTGCACATGCGCGCTTGGGGTCCTGTGCCACCTGGGCACGCCTCCGAGGAGACTGCGACGAGCTCAAGGAAAGGGGCGGAGAAAGGCGGGGGACAGGGAGTAGCAACGCGGCGGACCCCAAGCACGAGCTTTCACGAGCTTGTGCATCCCGTGCACATGCGCGCTTGGGGTCCTATGCCACCTGGGCACGCTTCCTAGGCGGAAGCTGCGTTACAGCAGAGAGGGAAGGTGGGAGGGGAGGGAGAGATTGGTTTGGGACGACTCGGAGCCGCCGCTCAATTTTTACGGCAACCGACGGTACACGTGACTGTGGGAATTGATCGATGGGGTGACCGCATCATCTTTCTTTCGTTTGTCTCGGAACGCCGCTCTCTCCGTTATTCTTCCCACCCAACTCCCCAAGCCCTCTCCACCTACTACACGAGCCCACCATCCGGACTCAGGGAAAAGCCGCCAAAGAGGCTGTACCGAAATCGTCTAACAAGGTGAGCCTTATACTTTGCCTGTTTACGCTTGCTGACTTTCCGTCGTTCTCCAGGCCGACGCCCTGCCCGAT
Organism: Ephemerocybe angulata; assembly: GCA_013368325.1. Taxonomy (NCBI): domain Eukaryota; kingdom Fungi; phylum Basidiomycota; class Agaricomycetes; order Agaricales; family Psathyrellaceae; genus Ephemerocybe; species Ephemerocybe angulata. The sequence continues at coordinate 22,737 of JAACJK010000096.1, forward strand.
GTCTCCAAGATGCGCAACACCCGGAGTCAGGCAAAAGCCGCCAAAGAGGCTGTACCGGAGAAACCGAAACCTCTTAACAAGGTGGGCTTTACGCCTCTATCTGCTTTACGCTCGCTGACTTCCGACGTTCCCCAGACCGACGCCAAGGTCCCCCATCCCGACGTCCCGAACCTGAACGGTCCCGCTGGGCCAAGTCATGCCCATCGTTCTCGTATAGTGTGCGATGAGGAGCACAGCCGTTCCAGACATCTCCCCGCATGACGCAGACTCCAAATCCAAGTCGTATCATCTCAATATCCTCCCAGGTACCATCATCCTCGTCGCCGGATCCCGCATCTTCGGTATGTCCCATCTCATCCCGTCGCCCCCCCCACCTCCACATTACGCTAACTACGAGCCCGCTTCTCTTCAATCGCCGATGGGTGCCTTCGACTTGAACGGGCCTCGTATTCCGCCTTCTCCTGAACCGCCTATGGAAGATAGGTCTGCGGTGGCGAAACAGGCTCGGATGGTGAAAGCGGAGAAGCACCCCTTCCCGATGGACACTATCGTATTCGGACTATTCTTTATGGTTCCTCGTGCGGGTCTCGACTTGGAGCTCCGACTTCAGCAAGGTTCAAATTAATCCCCACTCGTACCCAGGACTGCAACCAGCCTCTATGTGAGGAGAACTCGGAGACCATCCGCACTCCGGAGCCTCGCCATCCGTTCGTTTACTAGTTGTTGGATCAAAGGAGATATGCAATGAAAACAGTAGGTGAAACTTTGGAATGGGCACCATTAGACGCTTGACTGCCGGAAAATCCGGGACTAGTTTCTCCTGGGCGCTTCCAGTAGAACCCCGGCATGAAACACCGGGCATGGCTCATAGTGAACTATCTTTACGGCGTTTTCCGGTTTCTCTCAGCTCGACGGGTTTCGTTTAACGTTCCTTCGTACCAATATGCTTATGATTATCTCCATCGACGTACCCAGGTCACTCTGGGCTCGTCGCTCGCTGTAACATGAACGCCAACCATCTGAGATCCCATGTAAGCCAAGGCCCGACCTCCTCTCCCTGAGCGCTAAAATAGCGGCCACACTCGACACTCTCTCGAAAGTTATTTAATCCAATAGTACACCTGAAATGCTCAAGAGTCAAGACGTTGGCGACATCATCTACATCCTCTGTGATCTGAAGTCAATGGGCTAACCTAGCTCCTCAATGAAGATTCACAAACGAAACAAGGCATAAACCACGACACGCATGACATTGGACATTTGCATACCTAACCAACCAACCAACCATTTGAACTACGCAAAATGTAAGACTAACATAGCTAGACCGATTCCGAACGCATAACCCGACGTCATATCAGAGTTGACGAGTTGAAGGAAAATCAAGATAATGAACTGGTAGCGAAGCCGAGTCAATTGCTTCTTCATGACACGGATGTCTGCGAACTTGAGTGGATCCCCCTTGCCAGGCTTGGCTTCAACTTCTGCTTTCGAAGGTGCAGGAGCGGGGTTGGGAGCACGGCCCTTCGAAGGTGCAGGAGCGGGGTTGGGAGCACGGCCCTTCGAAGGTGCAGAAGCGGGGTTGGGAGCACGGCCCTTCGAAGGTGCAGAAGCGGGATTGGGAACAACCCCCTGGTCCTTCTCGGTTGTGAGTTTGGCAAGGAGTTGGGCGGCAATCTTCGACTTCGACGGCTTCGCCGGAGCCGGGTCGGGGGCGTCGTCTTCCTCGTCAATGACAATTGGCGTCTCATGGGAGCCCCCACCAACGACTGGTGCGGAAGCGCTGTTGCCCTTTGATGAAGCTTCCTTTCCGAGACCGCTGGCGTGGGCCTGACCCTTAGAAAGGGCGTAGGTGGAGCCCCTGTTACCTGACGGTCCTTGGGAGATCACACCGTTCGCTTCTGGATCAGTGCTTGCGTCGGCCATGCAATCGGACGTTATACGGCGACAACCCGAGCATGTTTCGGCATGCTGGGCGTACACTTCAAGCCTAGCGAGTTGAGAAACGCTGCAGTCGTTTAGATCGACGCGGCACGGTTGGCAGGTCTTGAAGTGGTCGAGGGTGGCGTTGAAACTGTGGAGAGATGAAGGGCTGATCCTAATTTATAATTAACAACAATTTGCGCTCCCTGACAAGGTAGTAGACTCACTTTCATATGCCTCTTGGTCTTGGTAGGCTTCGTGCCCATGTCAGCGAAGGTGATGGGGTGATTCTCTTGTTGGGGGAGAGGGGTGTCGATAACCACGGGCATGGGACAAGGGCTTTCAAGGGATGAGTGGTAGACGAACGCGTTTATCGAGCGGACTTATAACGCTTCCACACCTCAGTGCCACTGAATGAGCTGTGGCTTCGGTTGTTTGCGGCTTTCGTAGCGATAGCTGGACCTGCCTAATGGTCCAAGCCTTGATAAACAACGTGTCGAAAACGACAAGTAGAATGACCGAGGGCGTCGAAAACGAATGGGGCCTGCGCTCGCCACACCCAGTGATTCTGCCAATCAGGGTATCTCCACTGAAAGAGCGTGGAGCGGCCGTTCCTTTGAAACTAACCAACCAACCAACCTTGGTTGCCCAGTAGAAACAAGCGCACCCTATCACAAAATTAAAGGTCAGTGTCGAGCAAAAACCAGTATTTGTCTGGAGACGAGTATGAGGACGATCGAAGATTATGTTCTTTAGAAAGGACATGATTCGAGCGCTCACTGATCGCCGGGAGAAAGAAAAGATCTCGAATCATGTATCATGGTGAGACATGCTAAGTGGACGAAGATTCTGTGGCCGTGTCGGTAATCACCACCACCAGTTCTTCAAACAGTCAAAAGGAGACGCTTTTAGGCGTCTCGCTAGGATACTACTTATGCTCCACCTAGAGTTGATAACTTTTTCACTACTCTGGCCACTACTCATTTCATATTGCACTGCTCAACAAGATTTTGGGTCAAATGGTAGGCCATATAGAACGGCTTAGAGCTATCTACTATTTGGCGATCGGACTGCTTGACAGGCCGATAAACCCCAGAGAGCCCAAGCAGGCGCAGGCGACTCATGGGGCAGCGGTGCGTGCCGTTGTCAATTCGTCCAATTCGTCGGAATTGAGGTTCCCAGGATTGCAGCTCCGACGGTGCTAATAAGACGACAACTTCCTTCGCATGTAACGACATGGAGAGCATTTGAAGGTCATACACAGAATGAAACCTTCTTTCTGAAGGCCCGTCCTCCGCGAGTTTGCCTGGATATCGTCGTCCTTCCTGACCAATGCTCACTTTGCAATGCTAATCGACTCAAATGATTTGTCCAACGGAAAGGCTTTGCTCTCCGCGAGTTCGCCTGTATATCATCGTCCTGACCAATGCTCACTTTGCAATGTTAATCCAAATGATTTGTCCAACCTGTGGCAAGGCTTTCGACATCATCCCAGACGGACAAGTATCGGTACCAGGGCTAGCAGGCGAACTACTATGTCAGCCGCGATTACGGGCATGAATATAACAAAACTTACGAATTGCTTGCTCTCTGCCTTACAAATGACTTAGGCGGGGACCTTGGGGAACTGCCTCGAGGGAGTCATCGAGGGCCACATTCGCTTCTCGACCATCTTACACATATCGAGGGCAGCTTTCGCAGGGATCGCCCATCCCCTCTTCAAGCAACTTGAAATCTGGAACATCCCACGCAAGATTCTACAGCCACCGAATATCAGGATGCTGGGTAACGAGGGGATAGGAGAGTCGAAACGTACCTTCCAGCCTACTGTTGCACGAACACCATGTCGGCGACGAGAACGAATCCGTCGAGCTTGAGTCCATAGATGCAGAAGGACGTTGATCTTCGCGGGCGGCTCGTCGACGGTCTCCTTGACGGGGATCGGCGCGCGCTCCAAGACCCTCGCCAGCTCCATCTTCTCTTCGAGACGAACCTTTCACAGGAGAGCGTCGAGCATCAATTTACCGGCCTTGACTAAAGTACAGAATAGAGGCAACTCACGGGCAACAACTTGTACTCGTTACTGAGAGCACACCCTGGCATCCCCATGTCCCCTCGCGCAGGTGCTGGTTGGTAGACCACCATCGAGTTGTAACTGACGTAGTAGTGGCTGGCCGATGCGACCGAGCTCTGTGCCGACCGAAACGACCCCTTGCCACCGCGCTCATACTTGATGAGCTGGCACTTCTCGAGGTGGACGGCAGCTGAGTGGATGATATCGGCGCGTTTCTGGAGGAGGGTAGGGTCGGAGGGGTCGTGGTAGTCGACACTGACGCCATAAAGAGCAGGGGAGCGGAGCATGCGAACATAGCTGAAGGAGAGCAACTCTCAGTGACCAATAGCGCAAGCAAATCAAAAGCGAACTCACCAGTAAGTATACCCAAGCCACTCTACGGCCTCCTCGCGACTCCTCACCGTACCAAGCACGATCTCAGCATTGAGATTATCCGCCAACTTGGTAACGAACTGACTCTCGATCGGGAGCTGTTAAGCAGGCTGAGGTAGTACTGTATCTCAGAGTGGTTCTGAATGATCACGCCTTCTCCAAAGGTATCGAACTGCGGGCGACCCGCACAGCCCAGCATCTGCAGCTCATCCTGGCTGCTCATCTCGACCCAGCGACCCTTCTCCGGATTGTAGATCTGCGTGCCCTTGATGATGACGGTGTGGGCGGGAAGGTTGACACCCCCACGCGAGCTTGGCAGTACAGACGAGGACCTGGATGTAGCCCTCGGCGAAGAGATTATTCCTGTCTTCCCTCGACATGCCAGCGTGGTGAATAGCGAAGCCGAAGGGAGGAGGTCCTTCAGGTTGGGGTCGCGCACGTTTGAGACTTCATTGAGGAGTACCTCGCGCGTAGCACCATCGGTGAAGAAGAGACTCTCAAGGTCCACCGTGCGTTTGACCTGAACGGAGGACGTTGGTGCTGGCGCCGTCTTTGAAGGTGCAGGCTTTGCCTGGTCTGCGCCCATGGCCTTTCCCTTTGATTCTCCTGCCAGCCCCTCAGAACCAAATCCAACCCTTCTCGCGCATCGCGACCTCGACATTCACTCGCTCGTCCGCATATCAGCTTCGTACATCACACGATGGCATCCCGGTTCTTCATGAACTTGGCGATGAGAGAAAAGGGCTGGAAGTCGAAGAGCTCCACGAGCGCGTTCTCAGCTTCCCTTGCACTCGACTGGGAGCCAAGCATGGAGGTCGTCTTATCGTCCACAGTGACGGGGTCTGGGTAGACTTCGGGAGTTTTGATGCTGAACCCAGAAGCCATCGAAGAGCGTGGCGAGACGATGTCCTTGTCCTGCCAGCCCTTGCTCGTCGAAGAAACCCCTAAATGACAAGATCCCCCTGCGGTGTCCATCTCCGGCCTCGCTCGACCTTGTCCTCCTCTTCACTCTTCTCGTCGTCGACCTCGAAGCCCTCCCGGTCCTCCTCCTCCTCCTCCCCCTCGTCAAACACCACGTTGAAGCCGAGCGTGGCGAGACGATGTCCTTGTTCTGCCAGCCCTTGCTCGTCGACGAAAATCCCCCAATGACAAGATCCTCCCCAGCGGTGTCCATCTCTGGCCCTCGCTCGACCTTGTCCTCCTCCTCCTCCTCCTCCTCCTCCTCCTCCTCTTCACCCTTATCGTCGATCTCGAAGCCCTCCTCGCCCCCTCCTCCGAGTCCTTGTCGTCGAACGCCACGTTGATGCCGTCCTCGATATCCGCATCCGGGTCGGTCATCGTCTCGGCTTCCGCGTTGTAATCCGTAATCTTCTTGGACAGGCCGAGCAGCTGGTCGAACTGCCCGTTCAAAATAGGCCCCAGGATTTCCTCCACCTCCCCCTTTTTGTCAATGTCGCGCATGTCCTCGTTCTTGAGCGTCTCGAGCGCGGTGTCGGCCACACTGCGCACGATATCCGCGCCTGCAGCAACTTCCCCACCAAGGAGAGCATGAGCTAGTAGACCTCCCTCTTCTTTGCCGTCCGGGGCGGTACGTGATCCCCTCGACGTCCTGCGTGGCCTTGACGTAGAAGCCGCTCTAGAGCATCCACCCAGATTAGTCCGAAGGGGCTGTAGCACCGTGTATAGCACCACGGGAGAAGTCCTCGTTGGTGAAAATACAATGCTGAGGGAAGAAATGGTGATAAGAGAGTCTTGGAGAATGGGTTCCATCGTTCCAAGCCATGGCTTAAAGTGGACAGCGAGTTATGGGTAAACAGCGCTGGGGTATGCGGGCGTCTATTTGGTGAGTTCGCCACGCGAGCAAGCCCAAGAACAAGGCGCACCTGTATCTCAACTAAGGCTACATGAACCTTATGCCCTCTCTGGAAAAAGTGTGTGTCAAGGGTATCAGGAGTAAATTAGCCCAGAGATGAGCGTAGGAGAGAAGGAAGAAGCTGTGAGCGCCTTGCCACTGGCAGTGTGAGCGCCGTCGGGGTTTCAATCCTGGGAACCTCTCACCATATCGAGTGTATTGGGCAATTCCGACGAATTGGACGAATTGCCTGTCTGATTCGTCCACCACAACGGCTACGCACCAATGCCCTGTGAGTCACCTGTGCCTGCTTATCAGGCTTTCTGGGGTCTATCGACATGCCAAGCAGTCCGATCGAGGGTATTGAAGGGGCAAGGACACCCAGGTGAGTATAACATATGTCTATATGTCTCGAGGCCGAAGTTTGACTGTTCTCGTCCGCCAGGCTCCAAATAATGCGAGTAGAGACCACCAGAAGTGAGAATCTGGATTCCTCGTTGGGGCAAAGTACGTGGTCGGATACACGATACTGGGCTTGGTGTTGAAGTTGACGTGTTTTAGCACGCCTTGATCGTCGTCCGATCCAATTGTGAGTGTCGCGTCCCATTCTGTGAACTCCCGGACATATCTAGCCTTCGGAGACCCGTTCAAATCAGTGCCGACATCCACGGCTATGAAGATATGGTGTCAACATCATCCCCTGGACCGCCTTCTCCCTCTAGTCTTGCTGTTGTTTCCCAAGGCCCGAGAACTTGAAGGCTAGGCTTGAGCGAAGGATTGACATGGGTGGAGGCCGACGATCGTCTTCACCCTTGCTGGAAGGTCGGTCGCCTATCAACCCTCTCCCCCGTTTACCTTTTTTAACGTGTTCTGATGACTGCTTGATTCTAGGATCTTTCGGGGTTTAGTAATCCGTCGAGCTCCAGTACGTCCCCATCTCATCAAGGTCGAGTTCCAAACTGAGTCCTCCGAAGCAGATAGATCAAGCTCAACGCCACCCACCCCTTCGTACATGCCGGCGTTCTCGTCTTCCCCAGATCCCACTCTATGGATCCGCAGCGCTTCATCTCACCGTTGCCTTGCACCGTTGAATCGATATCTACACGCCGAGACCCTGAAACTGCTCGCACCACCGTTTTACCCAATATTTGAATATCTACGCCAGCCCGTCTTGCCAGAGACACGTCGCCGCCTAACATATACGGCTTTTACGCAACGGCGACCCCGCTATCGACGCACCGGCGGCACTTGATGTGTCGTAAGTCCTCTTGCCCTCCGCTTTCCCTCTTCGAACTCCAGCTGACATGTCGCGGGCACCCGCTTCCAGAGATGCCGCGTTCGCCTTCAAGAGACCACAGCTACCCTTCCTGCACCGCGATCGAAACAGAAGATGTCCGCTTCGGCCCCTTTCAACCCCCTGATGAGCGCTTTCCGTTTTTTCCGAGTTTTCCCCCCTCTCGCCGTCTATGTCCCTCCCTTTCCCACTCGAGTCGGGATGTGATCTCGCTCTACACCTTCTACCTTTCTCATCTCCAACGCCTTCAACAGTCCAACTATCCGGGGCACGCTTTCCAAATTTGTGGAATACCTAATCGAGGCAAAACCGCTTGTCGCGCAAGTGAGAGTGCTAGTGCTCCACGACAGGGTCCTGGCTGGCACACTGCTCACTCGGGATTAATCAAACGGACCCATCCCTCCACCCCAAACCCGAAGAACGCGTCAAAGACGATCGTGTTATGCTCCCAGGTGGACATCCCTTCCGACACGCTCAGGGATTACGAAGGAGTAGGAGACCACCTTTCTGCGATTGGCATAGAGCTCGCTTTTCGCTGCGTGTTCCTTAAAGCTACCGCAGCACTGGTGGTTGACTGGCCTGGAGAGCTGGAACTAGCACCTATTTTGGCGTAGCATCATACAATGGACGTCCTAAGTACGCCTCAGGCTTCACTTGTTGCCTACTTCTGATCAATAGTACATTCGTTCTTAAGCCTGCCAAATCTAGTCGAGTATCGAACGCTATAAATGAGATGCAGAGGCAGTGTTCAGAAGCTTACCTTGCTCTGGTATGTCGGAGAATGGGAGCAAGTACATCAAGACTCTGCGGGACTAGGAGCCCCGAGATTTTATTATGTATTATATACCACCGAGATCCGCAGTATTCTACAGATTGAATCGTGAACGGGATTCAATTCCTCGTGCCAACTGGTCGAAATCGAGCCTGAGTGGGTGGACTTCGTCCGCTGGCAGTGTCTTTGAAACAGGGATAGACAAGAAATTTGGCCGGTGCGCACAAACAGGATGCTGGGAAATGTGGAAGAGGCCGGCCATTTGGGAATTTAAATAGAGGGGCGGTGATACACATGAGGGTGGTGG
>JAACJK010000124.1:0-186867 GCA_013368325.1 Ephemerocybe angulata
GGGACGTACTGGAGCTCGACGGATTACTAAACCCCCGAAAGATCCTAGAATCAAGCAGTCATCAGAACACGTTAAAAAAGGTAAACGGGGGAGAGGGTTGAGGCGACCGACCTTCCAGCAAGGGGTGAAGACGATCGTCGGCCTCCACCCATGTCAATCCTTCGCTCAAGCCTAGCCTTCAAGTTCTCGGGCCTTGGGGAGAACAACAGCAAGACTAGAGGAGAAGGCGGTCCAGGGGATGATGTTGACACCATATCTTCATAGCCGTGGATGTCGGCACTGATTTGAACGGGTCTCCGAAGGCTAGATATGTCCGGGAGTTCACAGAATGGGACGCGACACTCACAATTGGATCGGACGACGATCAAGGCGTGCTAAAACACGTCAACTTCAACACCAAGCCCAGTATCGTGTATCCGACCACGTACTTTGCCCCAACGAATCCAGATTCTCACTTCTGGTGGTCTCTACTCGCATTATTTGGAGCCTGGCGGACGAGAACAGTCAAACTTCGGCCTCGAGACATATAGACATATGTTATACTCACCTGGGTGTCCTTGCCCCTTCAATACCCTCGATCGGACTGCTTGGCATGTCGATAGACCCCAGAAAGCCTGATAAGCAGGCACAGGTGACTCACAGGGCATTGGTGCGTAGCCGTTTGTGGTGGACGAATCAGACAGGCAATTCGTCCAATTCGTCGGAATTGCCCAATACACTCGATATGGTGAGAGGTTCCCAGGATTGAAACCCCGACGGCGCTCACACTGCCAGTGGCAAGGCGCTCACAGCTTCTTCCTTCTCTCCTACGCTCATCTCTGGGCTAATTTACTCCTGATACCCTTGACACACACTTTTTCCAGAGAGGGCATAAGGTTCATGTAGCCTTAGTTGAGATACAGGTGCGCCTTGTTCTTGGGCTTGCTCGCGTGGCGAACTCACCAAATAGACGCCCGCATACCCCAGCGCTGTTTACCCATAACTCGCTGTCCACTTTAAGCCATGGCTTGGAACGATGGAACCCATTCTCCAAGACTCTCTTTATCACCATTTCTTCCCTCAGCATTGTATTTTCACCAACGAGGACTTCTCCCGTGGTGCTATACACGGTGCTACAGGCCCCTTCGGACTAATCTGGGTGGATGCTCTAGAGCGGCTTCTACGTCAAGGCCACGCAGGACGTCGAGGGGATCACGTACCCGCCCGCGGACGGCAAAGAAGAGGGAGGTCTACTAGCTCATGCTCTCCTTGGTGGGGAAGTTGCTGCAGGCGCGGATATCGTGCGCAGTGTGGCCGACACCGCGCTCGAGACGCTCAAGAACGAGGACATGCGCGACATTGACAAAAAAGGGGGAGGTGGAGGAAATCCTGGGGCCTATTTTGAACGGGCAGTTCGACCAGCTGCTCGGCCTGTCCAAGAAGATTACGGATTACAACGCGGAAGCCGAGGACGATGACCGACCCGGATGCGGATATCGAGGACGGCATCAACGTGGCGTTCGACGACAAGGACTCGGAGGAGGGGGGCGAGGAGGGCTTCGAGATCGACGATAAGGGTGAAGAGGAGGAGGAGGAGGAGGAGGAGGAGGGAGGAGGAGGAGGAGGAGGAGGAGGAGGAGGAGGAGGAGGAGGAGGAGGAGGACAAGGTCGAGCGAGGGCCAGAGATGGACACCGCTGGGGAGGATCTTGTCATTGGGGGATTTTCGTCGACGAGCAAGGGCTGGCAGAACAAGGACATCGTCTCGCCACGCTCGGCTTCAACGTGGTGTTTGACGAGGGGGAGGAGGAGGAGGAGGACCGGGAGGGCTTCGAGGTCGACGACGAGAAGAGTGAAGAGGAGGACAAGGTCGAGCGAGGCCGGAGATGGACACCGCAGGGGGATCTTGTCATTTAGGGGTTTCTTCGACGAGCAAGGGCTGGCAGGACAAGGACATCGTCTCGCCACGCTCTTCGATGGCTTCTGGGTTCAGCATCAAAACTCCCGAAGTCTACCCAGACCCCGTCACTGTGGACGATAAGACGACCTCCATGCTTGGCTCCCAGTCGAGTGCAAGGGAAGCTGAGAACGCGCTCGTGGAGCTCTTCGACTTCCAGCCCTTTTCTCTCATCGCCAAGTTCATGAAGAACCGGGATGCCATCGTGTGATGTACGAAGCTGATATGCGGACGAGCGAGTGAATGTCGAGGTCGCGATGCGCGAGAAGGGTTGGATTTGGTTCTGAGGGAGCTGGCAGGAGAATCAAAGGAAAGGCCATGGGCGCAGACCAGGCAAAGCCTGCACCTTCAAAGACGGCGCCAGCACCAACGTCCTCCGTTCAGGTCAAACGCACGGTGGACCTTGAGAGTCTCTTCTTCACCGATGGTGCTACGCGCGAGGTACTCCTCAATGAAGTCTCAAACGTGCGCGACCCCAACCTGAAGGACCTCCTCCCTTCGGCTTCGCTATTCACCACGCTGGCATGTCGAGGGAAGACAGGAATAATCTCTTCGCCGAGGGCTACATCCAGGTCCTCGTCTGTACTGCCAAGCTCGCGTGGGGGTGTCAACCTTCCCGCCCACACCGTCATCATCAAGGGCACGCAGATCTACAATCCGGAGAAGGGTCGCTGGGTCGAGATGAGCAGCCAGGATGAGCTGCAGATGCTGGGCTGTGCGGGTCGCCCGCAGTTCGATACCTTTGGAGAAGGCGTGATCATTCAGAACCACTCTGAGATACAGTACTACCTCAGCCTGCTTAACAGCTCCCGATCGAGAGTCAGTTCGTTACCAAGTTGGCGGATAATCTCAATGCTGAGATCGTGCTTGGTACGGTGAGGAGTCGCGAGGAGGCCGTAGAGTGGCTTGGGTATACTTACTGGTGAGTTCGCTTTTGATTTGCTTGCGCTATTGGTCACTGAGAGTTGCTCTTCCTTCAGCTATGTTCGCATGCTCCGCTCCCCTGCTCTTTATGGCGTCAGTGTCGACTACCACGACCCCTCCGACCCTACCCTCCTCCAGAAACGCGCCGATATCATCCACTCAGCTGCCGTCCACCTCGAGAAGTGCCAGCTCATCAAGTATGAGCGCGGTGGCAAGGGTCGTTTCGTCGGCACAGAGCTCGGTCGCATCGCCAGCCACTACTACGTCAGTTACAACTCGATGGTGGTCTACAACCAGCACCTGCGCGAGGGGACATGGGGATGCCAGGGTGTGCTCTCAGTAACGAGTACAAGTTGTTGCCCGTGAGTTGCCTCTATTCTGTACTTTAGTCAAGGCCGGTAAATTGATGCTCGACGCTCTCCTGTGAAAGGTTCGTCTCGAAGAGAAGATGGAGCTGGCGAGGGTCTTGGAGCGCGCGCCGATCCCCGTCAAGGAGACCGTCGACGAGCCGCCCGCGAAGATCAACGTCCTTCTGCATCTATGGACTCAAGCTCGACGGATTCGTTCTCGTCGCCGACATGGTGTTCGTGCAACAGTAGGCTGGAAGGTACGTTTCGACTCTCCTATCCCCTCGTTACCCAGCATCCTGATATTCGGTGGCTGTAGAATCTTGCGTGGGATGTTCCAGATTTCAAGTTGCTTGAAGAGGGGATGGGCGATCCCTGCGAAAGCTGCCCTCGATATGTGTAAGATGGTCGAGAAGCGAATGTGGCCCTCGATGACTCCCTCGAGGCAGTTCCCCAAGGTCCCCGCCTAAGTCATTTGTAAGGCAGAGAGCAAGCAATTCGTAAGTTTTGTTATATTCATGCCCGTAATCGCGGCTGACATAGTAGTTCGCCTGCTAGCCCTGGTACCGATACTTGTCCGTCTGGGATGATGTCGAAAGCCTTGCCACAGGTTGGACAAATCATTTGGATTAACATTGCAAAGTGAGCATTGGTCAGGACGATGATATACAGGCGAACTCGCGGAGAGCAAAGCCTTTCCGTTGGACAAATCATTTGAGTCGATTAGCATTGCAAAGTGAGCATTGGTCAGGAAGGACGACGATATCCAGGCAAACTCGCGGAGGACGGGCCTTCAGAAAGAAGGTTTCATTCTGTGTATGACCTTCAAATGCTCTCCATGTCGTTACATGCGAAGGAAGTTGTCGTCTTATTAGCACCGTCGGAGCTGCAATCCTGGGAACCTCAATTCCGACGAATTGGACGAATTGACAACGGCACGCACCGCTGCCCCATGAGTCGCCTGCGCCTGCTTGGGCTCTCTGGGGTTTATCGGGGTATTGAACGCTCAGGTCCAGGCTCCAAACAGCGCGAGTAGAGACCACCAGATGCGCAAATCTGGATCCAACGCCGTCGTTGGGGCAAAGTATGTGGTCGGGTACACGATCCTGGGCTTGGTACTGAAGTTGACGCGTTTTAGCACGCCTTGGACGCCATCCAATCCAATTGTGAGTGTCGCGTCCCATTCCGAGGCAAGATGACTTACATGAGTGTAGAAATTGAACCTCCTGTGAACTCCCGGACGTACCTGCCAGCATCTCCACTGAGCCGCCTTATGTGCCGATATCGTTGTTAGGGAGGTGTAATGGCCTCCCAGGCTCGCATGTTAATCTCGGACGCAAGTGTGCTCATGTCGACGAGCTCAATCTCTACTCCGAGCCATCGCGTCTCCGATGAGTATGAACACGTGTCCTGAGCTGGGCGCCGATCGGTGAGTTGTGTTTCAATGTACTCTGTGCAAAGACGAGCTTAGCTTTCCACAGTTTCTAGATTGATGTGCATTGTACGGAACTACAATTTCAGGTCACCAAAAGATCATCAGCTTCAAGAATTGCGGTTTCACGACGTCAACAAGGAGGGGTACCAGAAACTCAAGGCCGAGGAACGTGCCCTTTCTTTACCGCGGTCCCTGATGTGCCAGTCAAGAATGCCGCCTTGGTCCAGTGCCTCCGTCTACAAGGTACCCTCGAGAGGAACTATTGCAATCCGCGTGCCTAGATCTTGTCTAATGTCATCATCCACTGAGCCGCCTTATGTGCCGATATCCTACACGGATCTTCATCCTTCAGTCCTATTCCTATGACGACTGTGGTGCTAGCATCATTCACTGAGGAGGGAAGTCGTGCCTTTGTACGAGTTGAGGAGGGGTAGGGTGACGGCAGCTGTTATTGAGGACGTGCGCGCGGCGGGCGACGGGCGGTGGACGGGCGTCGTCATGAGAACAGGACGCTGCATCTGTTCGCTACGAACCCCTCGGAGGTCGTTCTTCGATCCTTAGCCACCTCGATGGCCGGGTGCGCACGCCTGAAGCTGAGGGCGTCTTGGAGGGCAAGGTCGAGTTGAAGCCTGTTGTGCGGTTGTATGGGAGTAAGGGTGGGCAGGGGGAGGAGGAGGGAGGGGGCAGGGCGGCGATGACGTTTGTGTTTGTGGAGGACTGTCGGAACACACCACAGCCGGACTCTTCAAGGTCTCCGCCGGCCAATGCCGCGGCCCGCCAGCCTCCTCCAAGACCTCCCACCAGATTTCGACCAGCAGTTCGCGAAGCCAATGACAAATATCGCATACCTCGAGTGCCCCGTATCGCCCATTCTCAAGGACGACGCGGAGTCATGCAAACTCATTGAAGGCTACGGCATCCTCGCCGCGCGTCTAAGAACGAATCTGCCGACGACGGCCTCAGGGTACGTTCCGTCTTTTAAGGCGCATATATTCGTTACTAATAAATACTCTCTACTCTATAAGGCCATTCAAGATCTGAGTATCTACCAACCAAGACCCACTATACCGGCATTCACTAGGGTTACGTTCCTTCGCTGTATCCCGGATAACCTCCTCGAGAATTACGACGCGGCGGACCCCAGGCACGAGCTTGTGAGAGCTCGTGCATCCTGTGCACATGCGCGCCTGGGGTCCTGTGCCACCTGGGCACGCCTCCAAGGCGGAGACTGCGACGAGCTCAGGAAAGAAACGGAGAAGGAGGAGGACGGGGTGCAGAATTACGACGCGGCGGACCCCAGGCGCGAGCTTGTGAGAGTTCGTGCATCCTGTGCACATGCGCGCCTGGGGTCCTGTGCCACCTGGGCACGCCTCCAAGGCGGAGACTGCGACGAGCTCAGGAAAGAAACGGAGAAGGAGGAGGACGGGGTGCAGAATTACGCCGCGGCGGACCCCAGGCGCGAGCTTGTGAGAGCTCGTGCATCCTGTGCACATGCGCGCCTGGGGTCCTGTGCCACCTGGGCACGCCTCCAAGGTGAAGACTGCGACGAGCTCAGGGAATGAAAAGGAGAAGGAGGAGGACGGGGTGCAGAATTACGACGCGGCGGACCCCAGGCGCGAGCTTGTGAGAGCTCGTGCATCCTGTGCACATGCGCGCTTGGGGTCCTGTGCCACCTGGGCACGCCTCCGAGGAGACTGCGACGAGCTCAAGGAAAGGGGCGGAGAAAGGCGGGGGACAGGGAGTAGCAACGCGGCGGACCCCAAGCACGAGCTTTCACGAGCTTGTGCATCCCGTGCACATGCGCGCTTGGGGTCCTATGCCACCTGGGCACGCTTCCTAGGCGGAAGCTGCGTTACAGCAGAGAGGGAAGGTGGGAGGGGGAGGGAGAGATTGGTTTGGGACGACTCGGAGCCGCCGCTCAATTTTTACGGCAACCGACGGTACACGTGACTGTGGGAATTGATCGATGGGGTGACCGCATCATCTTTCTTTCGTTTGTCTCGGAACGCCGCTCTCTCCGTTATTCTTCCCACCCAACTCCCCAAGCCCTCTCCACCTACTACACGAGCCCACCATCCGGACTCAGGGAAAAGCCGCCAAAGAGGCTGTACCGAAATCGTCTAACAAGGTGAGCCTTATACTTTGCCTGTTTACGCTTGCTGACTTTCCGTCGTTCTCCAGGCCGACGCCCTGCCCGATGTCTCCAAGATGCGCAACACCCGGAGTCAGGCAAAAGCCGCCAAAGAGGCTGTACCGGAGAAACCGAAACCTCTTAACAAGGTGGGCTTTACGCCTCTATCTGCTTTACGCTCGCTGACTTCCGACGTTCCCCAGACCGACGCCAAGGTCCCCCATCCCGACGTCCCGAACCTGAACGGTCCCGCTGGGCCAAGTCATGCCCATCGTTCTCGTATAGTGTGCGATGAGGAGCACAGCCGTTCCAGACATCTCCCCGCATGACGCAGACTCCAAATCCAAGTCGTATCATCTCAATATCCTCCCAGGTACCATCATCCTCGTCGCCGGATCCCGCATCTTCGGTATGTCCCATCTCATCCCGTCGCCCCCCCCACCTCCACATTACGCTAACTACGAGCCCGCTTCTCTTCAATCGCCGATGGGTGCCTTCGACTTGAACGGGCCTCGTATTCCGCCTTCTCCTGAACCGCCTATGGAAGATAGGTCTGCGGTGGCGAAACAGGCTCGGATGGTGAAAGCGGAGAAGCACCCCTTCCCGATGGACACTATCGTATTCGGACTATTCTTTATGGTTCCTCGTGCGGGTCTCGACTTGGAGCTCCGACTTCAGCAAGGTTCAAATTAATCCCCACTCGTACCCAGGACTGCAACCAGCCTCTATGTGAGGAGAACTCGGAGACCATCCGCACTCCGGAGCCTCGCCATCCGTTCGTTTACTAGTTGTTGGATCAAAGGAGATATGCAATGAAAACAGTAGGTGAAACTTTGGAATGGGCACCATTAGACGCTTGACTGCCGGAAAATCCGGGACTAGTTTCTCCTGGGCGCTTCCAGTAGAACCCCGGCATGAAACACCGGGCATGGCTCATAGTGAACTATCTTTACGGCGTTTTCCGGTTTCTCTCAGCTCGACGGGTTTCGTTTAACGTTCCTTCGTACCAATATGCTTATGATTATCTCCATCGACGTACCCAGGTCACTCTGGGCTCGTCGCTCGCTGTAACATGAACGCCAACCATCTGAGATCCCATGTAAGCCAAGGCCCGACCTCCTCTCCCTGAGCGCTAAAATAGCGGCCACACTCGACACTCTCTCGAAAGTTATTTAATCCAATAGTACACCTGAAATGCTCAAGAGTCAAGACGTTGGCGACATCATCTACATCCTCTGTGATCTGAAGTCAATGGGCTAACCTAGCTCCTCAATGAAGATTCACAAACGAAACAAGGCATAAACCACGACACGCATGACATTGGACATTTGCATACCTAACCAACCAACCAACCATTTGAACTACGCAAAATGTAAGACTAACATAGCTAGACCGATTCCGAACGCATAACCCGACGTCATATCAGAGTTGACGAGTTGAAGGAAAATCAAGATAATGAACTGGTAGCGAAGCCGAGTCAATTGCTTCTTCATGACACGGATGTCTGCGAACTTGAGTGGATCCCCCTTGCCAGGCTTGGCTTCAACTTCTGCTTTCGAAGGTGCAGGAGCGGGGTTGGGAGCACGGCCCTTCGAAGGTGCAGGAGCGGGGTTGGGAGCACGGCCCTTCGAAGGTGCAGAAGCGGGGTTGGGAGCACGGCCCTTCGAAGGTGCAGAAGCGGGATTGGGAACAACCCCCTGGTCCTTCTCGGTTGTGAGTTTGGCAAGGAGTTGGGCGGCAATCTTCGACTTCGACGGCTTCGCCGGAGCCGGGTCGGGGGCGTCGTCTTCCTCGTCAATGACAATTGGCGTCTCATGGGAGCCCCCACCAACGACTGGTGCGGAAGCGCTGTTGCCCTTTGATGAAGCTTCCTTTCCGAGACCGCTGGCGTGGGCCTGACCCTTAGAAAGGGCGTAGGTGGAGCCCCTGTTACCTGACGGTCCTTGGGAGATCACACCGTTCGCTTCTGGATCAGTGCTTGCGTCGGCCATGCAATCGGACGTTATACGGCGACAACCCGAGCATGTTTCGGCATGCTGGGCGTACACTTCAAGCCTAGCGAGTTGAGAAACGCTGCAGTCGTTTAGATCGACGCGGCACGGTTGGCAGGTCTTGAAGTGGTCGAGGTGGCGTTGAAACTGTGGAGAGATGAAGGGCTGATCCTAATTTATAATTAACAACAATTTGCGCTCCCTGACAAGGTAGTAGACTCACTTTCATATGCCTCTTGGTCTTGGTAGGCTTCGTGCCCATGTCAGCGAAGGTGATGGGGTGATTCTCTTGTTGGGGGAGAGGGGTGTCGATAACCACGGGCATGGGACAAGGGCTTTCAAGGGATGAGTGGTAGACGAACGCGTTTATCGAGCGGACTTATAACGCTTCCACACCTCAGTGCCACTGAATGAGCTGTGGCTTCGGTTGTTTGCGGCTTTCGTAGCGATAGCTGGACCTGCCTAATGGTCCAAGCCTTGATAAACAACGTGTCGAAAACGACAAGTAGAATGACCGAGGGCGTCGAAAACGAATGGGGCCTGCGCTCGCCACACCCAGTGATTCTGCCAATCAGGGTATCTCCACTGAAAGAGCGTGGAGCGGCCGTTCCTTTGAAACTAACCAACCAACCAACCTTGGTTGCCCAGTAGAAACAAGCGCACCCTATCACAAAATTAAAGGTCAGTGTCGAGCAAAAACCAGTATTTGTCTGGAGACGAGTATGAGGACGATCGAAGATTATGTTCTTTAGAAAGGACATGATTCGAGCGCTCACTGATCGCCGGGAGAAAGAAAAGATCTCGAATCATGTATCATGGTGAGACATGCTAAGTGGACGAAGATTCTGTGGCCGTGTCGGTAATCACCACCACCAGTTCTTCAAACAGTCAAAAGGAGACGCTTTTAGGCGTCTCGCTAGGATACTACTTATGCTCCACCTAGAGTTGATAACTTTTTCACTACTCTGGCCACTACTCATTTCATATTGCACTGCTCAACAAGATTTTGGGTCAAATGGTAGGCCATATAGAACGGCTTAGAGCTATCTACTTATTTGGCGATCGGACTGCTTGACAGGCCGATAAACCCCAGAGAGCCCAAGCAGGCGCAGGCGACTCATGGGGCAGCGGTGCGTGCCGTTGTCAATTCGTCCAATTCGTCGGAATTGAGGTTCCCAGGATTGCAGCTCCGACGGTGCTAATAAGACGACAACTTCCTTCGCATGTAACGACATGGAGAGCATTTGAAGGTCATACACAGAATGAAACCTTCTTTCTGAAGGCCCGTCCTCCGCGAGTTTGCCTGGATATCGTCGTCCTTCCTGACCAATGCTCACTTTGCAATGCTAATCGACTCAAATGATTTGTCCAACGGAAAGGCTTTGCTCTCCGCGAGTTCGCCTGTATATCATCGTCCTGACCAATGCTCACTTTGCAATGTTAATCCAAATGATTTGTCCAACCTGTGGCAAGGCTTTCGACATCATCCCAGACGGACAAGTATCGGTACCAGGGCTAGCAGGCGAACTACTATGTCAGCCGCGATTACGGGCATGAATATAACAAAACTTACGAATTGCTTGCTCTCTGCCTTACAAATGACTTAGGCGGGGACCTTGGGGAACTGCCTCGAGGGAGTCATCGAGGGCCACATTCGCTTCTCGACCATCTTACACATATCGAGGGCAGCTTTCGCAGGGATCGCCCATCCCCTCTTCAAGCAACTTGAAATCTGGAACATCCCACGCAAGATTCTACAGCCACCGAATATCAGGATGCTGGGTAACGAGGGGATAGGAGAGTCGAAACGTACCTTCCAGCCTACTGTTGCACGAACACCATGTCGGCGACGAGAACGAATCCGTCGAGCTTGAGTCCATAGATGCAGAAGGACGTTGATCTTCGCGGGCGGCTCGTCGACGGTCTCCTTGACGGGGATCGGCGCGCGCTCCAAGACCCTCGCCAGCTCCATCTTCTCTTCGAGACGAACCTTTCACAGGAGAGCGTCGAGCATCAATTTACCGGCCTTGACTAAAGTACAGAATAGAGGCAACTCACGGGCAACAACTTGTACTCGTTACTGAGAGCACACCCTGGCATCCCCATGTCCCCTCGCGCAGGTGCTGGTTGTAGACCACCATCGAGTTGTAACTGACGTAGTAGTGGCTGGCGATGCGACCGAGCTCTGTGCCGACGAAACGACCCTTGCCACCGCGCTCATACTTGATGAGCTGGCACTTCTCGAGGTGGACGGCAGCTGAGTGGATGATATCGGCGCGTTTCTGGAGGAGGGTAGGGTCGGAGGGGTCGTGGTAGTCGACACTGACGCCATAAAGAGCAGGGGAGCGGAGCATGCGAACATAGCTGAAGGAAGAGCAACTCTCAGTGACCAATAGCGCAAGCAAATCAAAAGCGAACTCACCAGTAAGTATACCCAAGCCACTCTACGGCCTCCTCGCGACTCCTCACCGTACCAAGCACGATCTCAGCATTGAGATTATCCGCCAACTTGGTAACGAACTGACTCTCGATCGGGAGCTGTTAAGCAGGCTGAGGTAGTACTGTATCTCAGAGTGGTTCTGAATGATCACGCCTTCTCCAAAGGTATCGAACTGCGGGCGACCCGCACAGCCCAGCATCTGCAGCTCATCCTGGCTGCTCATCTCGACCCAGCGACCCTTCTCCGGATTGTAGATCTGCGTGCCCTTGATGATGACGGTGTGGGCGGGAAGGTTGACACCCCCACGCGAGCTTGGCAGTACAGACGAGGACCTGGATGTAGCCCTCGGCGAAGAGATTATTCCTGTCTTCCCTCGACATGCCAGCGTGGTGAATAGCGAAGCCGAAGGGAGGAGGTCCTTCAGGTTGGGGTCGCGCACGTTTGAGACTTCATTGAGGAGTACCTCGCGCGTAGCACCATCGGTGAAGAAGAGACTCTCAAGGTCCACCGTGCGTTTGACCTGAACGGAGGACGTTGGTGCTGGCGCCGTCTTTGAAGGTGCAGGCTTTGCCTGGTCTGCGCCCATGGCCTTTCCCTTTGATTCTCCTGCCAGCTCCCTCAGAACCAAATCCAACCCTTCTCGCGCATCGCGACCTCGACATTCACTCGCTCGTCCGCATATCAGCTTCGTACATCACACGATGGCATCCCGGTTCTTCATGAACTTGGCGATGAGAGAAAAGGGCTGGAAGTCGAAGAGCTCCACGAGCGCGTTCTCAGCTTCCCTTGCACTCGACTGGGAGCCAAGCATGGAGGTCGTCTTATCGTCCACAGTGACGGGGTCTGGGTAGACTTCGGGAGTTTTGATGCTGAACCCAGAAGCCATCGAAGAGCGTGGCGAGACGATGTCCTTGTCCTGCCAGCCCTTGCTCGTCGAAGAAACCCCTAAATGACAAGATCCCCCCTGCGGTGTCCATCTCCGGCCTCGCTCGACCTTGTCCTCCTCTTCACTCTTCTCGTCGTCGACCTCGAAGCCCTCCCGGTCCTCCTCCTCCTCCTCCCCCTCGTCAAACACCACGTTGAAGCCGAGCGTGGCGAGACGATGTCCTTGTTCTGCCAGCCCTTGCTCGTCGACGAAAATCCCCCAATGACAAGATCCTCCCCAGCGGTGTCCATCTCTGGCCCTCGCTCGACCTTGTCCTCCTCCTCCTCCTCCTCCTCCTCCTCCTCCTCTTCACCCTTATCGTCGATCTCGAAGCCCTCCTCGCCCCCCTCCTCCGAGTCCTTGTCGTCGAACGCCACGTTGATGCCGTCCTCGATATCCGCATCCGGGTCGGTCATCGTCTCGGCTTCCGCGTTGTAATCCGTAATCTTCTTGGACAGGCCGAGCAGCTGGTCGAACTGCCCGTTCAAAATAGGCCCCAGGATTTCCTCCACCTCCCCCTTTTTTGTCAATGTCGCGCATGTCCTCGTTCTTGAGCGTCTCGAGCGCGGTGTCGGCCACACTGCGCACGATATCCGCGCCTGCAGCAACTTCCCCACCAAGGAGAGCATGAGCTAGTAGACCTCCCTCTTCTTTGCCGTCCGCGGGCGGTACGTGATCCCCTCGACGTCCTGCGTGGCCTTGACGTAGAAGCCGCTCTAGAGCATCCACCCAGATTAGTCCGAAGGGGCTGTAGCACCGTGTATAGCACCACGGGAGAAGTCCTCGTTGGTGAAAATACAATGCTGAGGGAAGAAATGGTGATAAAGAGAGTCTTGGAGAATGGGTTCCATCGTTCCAAGCCATGGCTTAAAGTGGACAGCGAGTTATGGGTAAACAGCGCTGGGGTATGCGGGCGTCTATTTGGTGAGTTCGCCACGCGAGCAAGCCCAAGAACAAGGCGCACCTGTATCTCAACTAAGGCTACATGAACCTTATGCCCTCTCTGGAAAAAGTGTGTGTCAAGGGTATCAGGAGTAAATTAGCCCAGAGATGAGCGTAGGAGAGAAGGAAGAAGCTGTGAGCGCCTTGCCACTGGCAGTGTGAGCGCCGTCGGGGTTTCAATCCTGGGAACCTCTCACCATATCGAGTGTATTGGGCAATTCCGACGAATTGGACGAATTGCCTGTCTGATTCGTCCACCACAACGGCTACGCACCAATGCCCTGTGAGTCACCTGTGCCTGCTTATCAGGCTTTCTGGGGTCTATCGACATGCCAAGCAGTCCGATCGAGGGTATTGAAGGGGCAAGGACACCCAGGTGAGTATAACATATGTCTATATGTCTCGAGGCCGAAGTTTGACTGTTCTCGTCCGCCAGGCTCCAAATAATGCGAGTAGAGACCACCAGAAGTGAGAATCTGGATTCCTCGTTGGGGCAAAGTACGTGGTCGGATACACGATACTGGGCTTGGTGTTGAAGTTGACGTGTTTTAGCACGCCTTGATCGTCGTCCGATCCAATTGTGAGTGTCGCGTCCCATTCTGTGAACTCCCGGACATATCTAGCCTTCGGAGACCCGTTCAAATCAGTGCCGACATCCACGGCTATGAAGATATGGTGTCAACATCATCCCCTGGACCGCCTTCTCCCTCTAGTCTTGCTGTTGTTCTCCCCAAGGCCCGAGAACTTGAAGGCTAGGCTTGAGCGAAGGATTGACATGGGTGGAGGCCGACGATCGTCTTCACCCCTTGCTGGAAGGTCGGTCGCCTATCAACCCTCTCCCCCGTTTACCTTTTTTAACGTGTTCTGATGACTGCTTGATTCTAGGATCTTTCGGGGGTTTAGTAATCCGTCGAGCTCCAGTACGTCCCCATCTCATCAAGGTCGAGTTCCAAACTGAGTCCTCCGAAGCAGATAGATCAAGCTCAACGCCACCCCACCCCTTCGTACATGCCGGCGTTCTCGTCTTCCCCAGATCCCACTCTATGGATCCGCAGCGCTTCATCTCACCGTTGCCTTGCACCGTTGAATCGATATCTACACGCCGAGACCCTGAAACTGCTCGCACCACCGTTTTACCCAATATTTGAATATCTACGCCAGCCCGTCTTGCCAGAGACACGTCGCCGCCTAACATATACGGCTTTTACGCAACGGCGACCCCGCTATCGACGCACCGGCGGCACTTGATGTGTCGTAAGTCCTCTTGCCCTCCGCTTTCCCTCTTCGAACTCCAGCTGACATGTCGCGGGCACCCGCTTCCAGAGATGCCGCGTTCGCCTTCAAGAGACCACAGCTACCCTTCCTGCACCGCGATCGAAACAGAAGATGTCCGCTTCGGCCCCCTTTCAACCCCCTGATGAGCGCTTTCCGTTTTTCCGAGTTTTCCCCCCTCTCGCCGTCTATGTCCCTCCCTTTCCCACTCGAGTCGGGATGTGATCTCGCTCTACACCTTCTACCTTTCTCATCTCCAACGCCTTCAACAGTCCAACTATCCGGGGCACGCTTTCCAAATTTGTGGAATACCTAATCGAGGCAAAACCGCTTGTCGCGCAAGTGAGAGTGCTAGTGCTCCACGACAGGGTCCTGGCTGGCACACTGCTCACTCGGGATTAATCAAACGGACCCATCCCTCCACCCCAAACCCGAAGAACGCGTCAAAGACGATCGTGTTATGCTCCCAGGTGGACATCCCTTCCGACACGCTCAGGGATTACGAAGGAGTAGGAGACCACCTTTCTGCGATTGGCATAGAGCTCGCTTTTCGCTCTGCGTGTTCCTTAAAGCTACCGCAGCACTGGTGGTTGACTGGCCTGGAGAGCTGGAACTAGCACCTATTTTGGCGTAGCATCATACAATGGACGTCCTAAGTACGCCTCAGGCTTCACTTGTTGCCTACTTCTGATCAATAGTACATTCGTTCTTAAGCCTGCCAAATCTAGTCGAGTATCGAACGCTATAAATGAGATGCAGAGGCAGTGTTCAGAAGCTTACCTTGCTCTGGTATGTCGGAGAATGGGAGCAAGTACATCAAGACTCTGCGGGACTAGGAGCCCCGAGATTTTATTATGTATTATATACCACCGAGATCCGCAGTATTCTACAGATTGAATCGTGAACGGGATTCAATTCCTCGTGCCAACTGGTCGAAATCGAGCCTGAGTGGGTGGACTTCGTCCGCTGGCAGTGTCTTTGAAACAGGGATAGACAAGAAATTTGGCCGGTGCGCACAAACAGGATGCTGGGAAATGTGGAAGAGGCCGGCCATTTGGGAATTTAAATAGAGGGGCGGTGATACACATGAGGGTGGTGGCGAGTCGCGAAGTTCGGGGAGGGTGGTGAATGAATGGCCAGTCAAGCTTCGGCCTCGAGATATATAGGCATATTATACTCCCCTGAGTGTTCAATACCCTAGATCGGACTGCTTGACAGGCCGATAAACCCCAGAGAGCCCCGACAAGCAGGCGCAGGCGACTCATGGGGCAGCGGTGCGGGCCGTTGTCAATTCGTCCAATTTGTCGGAATTGCCCAATACGCTAGATATGGTGAGAGGTTCCCAGGATTGCAACTCCGACGGTGCTCATGTCTAGTAGACGCCCATATCATGACTCTAAGACCCCAGCGCAGGTCAACTTCCTTCGCTTGTAACGACATGGAGAGCATTTGAAGGTCATGCAGAGAATGAAACCTTCTTTCTGAAGGCCTGTCCTCCGCGAGTTCGCCTGGATATCGTCGTCCTGACCAATCCTCACTTTGCAATGCTAATCGACTCAGATGATTTGTCCACCCTGTGGAAAGGCTTTCGACATCATCCCAGACGGATCCGATCGAAGGGCGACTGACACCCGCCACCGGCACCCAACTTCCCTTTGCTTTTCTCATTCCGATTTCGACCTCAAAATCTAGCCGATCACTTTTCTCATGAGAGCAAGCATCTTGCTCACCCGCGGTATTCTCGAGGCTCGACCCCAACTCGACCCCATCATCATGCTGTCACTGACAAGTCACTTATCTGCTGGCTTCCCTTCTGCCGCACCGTCGCCGGGGTGTGGTCGCGAATGCCTGTCGAGCTTCGCTGGGGTGCCGTCTCAGGCGCCTGGCGTGCCAAGAGGCGACCGAAAAGGATGAATTCAGTGCGATCGGTGGGTAATTGCGATTGTGAAAGCTTATTGAAGGGTTGCAACTTTAACATCCCCGGACAGCCTATGCCTTTTCGAGCTTGACCTGCCCTTACCTGCACCAGCGTGTCGCAGCTCGGTCAGAGACCACACCTGGATATACATTTTGCCCTCGGCTCTGCCTCATGTTTGCCTTGATTAGCTCTGGTTAGACTAATGGACGAAGCGTTTCTTTATACGTATATATTGACGAAGGAACTGGCGGGGCGCGCCTTCGCCTTCTTTCAGCCTTTAGGTCTACCCCGCGATGGATTATGGTGCGTCCTCTCCGTTCTGTCCACCTCGCAATGCCCTGATGTCTTATACGACCTTTTCCAGTTCCCTATGGCGAGCTCAACGCTCTATTCAGCTACCTAGACCCGGATGAGGTGCGCTCCCTTCCTATCCTTCGAAATTCGAATCATACAGACGGCTTGAGTTATCTATCATTTCCATCATGTCCAATCCTCTAGACAGTGCCCAAGAGAGCTGGATTCGAGACTTTCTCTGGACTGCCTTCGTTTCTGGTTTCAGAACTACATATTAAGGCCCCAAGCGCTCCAGACTGGGAAGAGTGCATAGTGCGTGGCATCTCTTCCTTGCAACTGCCCCATGCGACTCATCTTTTATTTCAGATCCCTTCGCGTCCACGGGACTTACCCATTATCGACGCGTCTCAGCATCAACTGGAGCATCAGACTACGCCGGGGTTACAGCGAGCCTTTATCCGGCCCGTGGGCCTGAGCTTCAACTCTGCACCCCATTTAATGACCACGGCATGTGGAGACGAGGACAGCGAGCAAACATGCATCTCTTCATCGGTGCACAACGACGACGGATCAGTCACCCTTCACCAGCAGATCCACCAATCCCAGGAGTACGGGTACGATCGGTAAAGCCCGATTCAGCCCAAATTAGGAAAGTCACCGTCACCGTCACATCAGCGCATGATGGCGCTCACCGACGCTGACCAACCTTCATCCGACTCTCTCATTCGCGACAACCCCACATTTTCCCATGGGTAGCTCCCTCCCGCTCAGCATCGCACCCCTCCCTTCGGGGGGGCCCCGCAATGCTTCGGGGAGGGTCCCACGGCCCCCGATGCGAAACCGCTTCGCAATACGTGGGTCCCACGGCCAGCCTCCTTGCCGCTCATCTCAGGCTCGGCCCAAGGGCCTCGAATTAGACAGTCGGAGGGTATCTGCGGGGGGAGAGGGCGGGAGGAGCAGGAAGGCGATAGGCTGATGCGGAAGTGTGACGCGTGACGGTGCTTTTTCGGAGCAATTTCCCAAACGGTCAGAATCGGGCTTTACCGATCGTACAGGGCCTCCAATCCCAGCACTCGTCCTATTCCGAGCTCGCAGCGATCGTTAATCCCATCCTTCCACTCCTCCCGGAGAAGCCCCGAACAGAAGGCCAATCCGCCACTAGTCCTCACGCCGCGTCTTCTGGAATGAATGGCCCGTTCGACCTTCCCCGAAACCGACATCGATTCTGGACCTTGGACGGTGGCAGCGTCCCCCGACGACGTCGGCCAGCCGCTCCTCTGGCCGGCATCGGTATACGCAGCGCTGCAGCTGGACGTCCCGTCCCACGTCACTGACATGCGAAGCCTTTCCACCAGTAAACTCGATGTGGAGACCAAGGCCCCTTTTAACCAACACTTGGACGATGGACTCACTAAGCCTAATCGACCACAGCCCTACCATCTGCCTCAGCGTCATAGCCAACACAGCAGCGCCAAGTCACCTGCGCTAGATCGATCGAAGAAGAGCAAGCGCCGGAGCAGCGTATTGGTAGCTAAGCCACCAGCAACACCGAAGCCCCCCTCGAAGGCGTTAGAAACGAACTTGAATCCGAAACCGGCGCCCAAAAAGGCGTGCATTTTCTGCAGGGAGCGGAAGATCGCATGTGGGGCCCCTCCACCAAACGCTCCAAACCAGACTTGCAAGTATGTCACCATATGCGATCCGACCTCTCGTTAACGACTCACGTATCTTCTGTATCTTATTCATCACCAAGCAGCCAGTGCTTCAAACGAAAGGTGGTCTGTAGCTATCCGAAGGGACCGAAGAAGGGCGTTCGACGAGGAAATCGTGTGGGGAAGTCCGCCGAGAAGGTCCAGGTTCCATCGGCGTACAAGTTGACATAGACCCACCTTTTGAATATGGTATGGGGACGACCCGTCGGCCTTTGTACCCATATTCTTGATTGTACACTAGTAGCAGTTTCTGTTGTCGTCATGTACTCCCTAACAATGCAAAAGTAAGAAAAAAATTGAAGAGGGTCCCACTCCGGCATGCAGAATGAAGAAAGGTTCCAGACTGGTCCCAGCGTTCAGGCTGACGACCGCAGCGGGACTCATGATGTGCGGTAGTTCCGGAGTGGGACCACAACACCGTCATACCTACCTACCTACCGGCATGCAGAATGAAGAAAGGTTCCAGACTGGTCCCAGCGTTCAGGCTGACGACCGCAAGCGCCATCTTGATTAAGTAAGGTCAATTATTTAGGCGCCCAATTAAACGCGCGCAATTCCACTCTCTCCTTGTCTCGATCCCAGACGTCCTAAAATGGGCGGGACCCTCCGTCGGAGGCGCGTTTTGTGTTATGCGTGGTGGGGAATATTGACAAGCATGGTGCGATTATATCGTTACGTGGAGGTGGTATTATAGAAATCCGAAACCGAATGCAGCATAGTTGTTGTGCGAAGGGTGCGAAGGGTGCAAAGGGTGTAGGTTGTGTATCTCCTTGAAAGCGAAAGTAAAATATCAAATCCGAAGGTAAGTTATAATTATGGTATAGGAAGCTTGGGAGGAAAGCAAGAATGCACTGTTGCGCTGGAACATTGCGTGGTTAAGAGGGGCTCACTAAACGTCTGCCAATTTAGGACCACTCGTCGCCCAAATCGATGGGGCCCACAATTGCTCGAACTCACCCTTGTCCCTTTGGGATATATCCGCACTAGATGGGTTCTAGTGTGCTTGATGAGGTCCGTCATCCCCGCTTTGATCATCTTATTCGTCGTTGTCTCCGATAGTGAGAACATGCGATGCGTACTGCAGCTACTGCTCCTTCTTTTTGATGCCGCGGCACTTGACGCCCACGGTGTAGACATCGGAGCCGCCGGAGCGACATCTTGAGCAGAATCAGAATCTTCCCTCTCAACTTCTCTACGATTCGGCAACGCCTCAATCCTGATTGACTGACAGGATTCTCCTTCACAATTTGGGCATCCCCAACTGAATCATGGTCATTGCAAGAAAACCCCACTCGACGATGGGTTGGCGATAGTAGAATCCTACATAGTACAGGGAGGAAGGCATAACAAGGTGCGACTATACCTTTAGATTACAGGGGGGTTCCGTCGGGATCTCTATGAAGGATAGGAGTAAGAAGGGTAATCGCTCATTTGAAACCCGTAGCCCCAATTCCGATGCCCCGGGCCTCGAGGGCGCCCAAGGCAACCCTCGCCGCGGTTTCTGAAGATGTTCTATCCCTTGCTCGTATTCTTCTATCCGGGCCGAAAGCTTCTGCTTTAATTATCGCAACCGTGCTTATAAGGGATGTAGCGCAGGGAGAGGGGGGCCGCGACGTTGAAAATCGGGTACCCCGTCTTTGGCTAGCCGCATAATCATCATGGGGATGACGATAAGTCCTGTTTCCGCTAACACTCGGCCTGTTGGTGGAGATAGAAACTATACGAGGGGTGCTATGCTGCTGCTGGCCAGACGCCGTTCTACGTGCAGAGACTTCGACCAGGGATAACGAGGAGATGTTTGTGGTTCCGCCATGTAGAGACACGTGCGGCAAAGAAGGGCAGCGAGGGCAACAACCATAACCTTGACAGTCATTTGCTTCGTTGGTGCTATGAGCAGAGTACGGCGTGAAGTTGATGGATGCGGCTGTTGTGGAGGAGGAAGAAGCGGGTAGCGGCAGTGGCGATATCGATCGGCTCCCTACTGCATTAGTCGCATCGGATCCCTGGTATGTGCTCATTTCATTAGGAAATGAAAAGGGCGCGCCGTCAGGGACAGAGTGGACAGAGAACGTTTCCCCTTCCAACTGGCCAGGATATGACGTTTGGGATGCTATTGATGATGGGGATTCGAGGTGGACGGGAGGTTGGGAGGGCTGGTGGGTCGCGTTTGGCTTGGGCATGGCGCCTCTTCCATGACGGTCCTGGATGGGTTCTACAGGATCCCTGGGCGAGGCGACGGCGGCGACGCAGTTGCTATACTGGCCATATACAGGAACCTGATAGACAGGCCCCCCGAGTAAGAGGTTTAGAGAGTCGGGCTCAGTGGATAGCGGTATTGACGTCGAAATCGCGGGCGAGAAATGCTCAGAGTTGTCGAAAGACTCGCAGCCCAGATGTGTGCTCGATAATTGCAGCACATGGGAATGTGGCAGGTCAACATCGAGGCTCACGGCATTAGATTGGAGCAAGGCAGATGAGTTGGGCGACTGAGGTAGAGAAAGTTCGTCGAACTGGCCCATCTTCTTCGACTGCCAGAGTGCTCTGAAAGCCTTCTCGCGTTCCCAAAATTCGAAGTGCACGCTCGAGTACTGCAGCTTCCATTTCTGGGTCTCTACATGTAGCTCCCGGTATGACTCTTGCAGTTGAAGGACGACCGACTCGAGGTTGGTGACTAGGTAGAGATGACATTCAGAAACGAGAGTCAGCACAATGGATACCAGTTCCCAGTAAACGCTCACCAGTCTCTTCAAGGGTCGCGACATAGTTTGCGCGTCGAGCTCGGAATGACGCCTGTGCGTCCGCATTCTTCTTCTTTCGGAGGGCTACTTTTGAGACGTGAGCTTCGCCGCCGTTGCTTTCCTCTGTTGCGCCTTGGTTGGATTTTGATTTTGGCATGAACGTTCGAACAGGTCTGAGACTATAACAACTAACATTGATAATTTTATGTAAAGCCAGATCGGTGACTATAGGTTGAGGTTGAAATTATCTCCATACGCCCAAGTAGCGATCTCGATTCTCAGGTACTTACTACTTAGGCTTGAAGTTAAATATGCTACACCATTGTCACTTAGCAACGCAAGTTAAGCGCCGGAGGCCGAGGCAACACAGCACCATTTAAAGCCTTACAATCCAGCCCAAGCAAGTTAAGGGTGATCCTTAGATATCTAGGATTTCCACAGAATGAGCCCGATACTAACCATGACTCGGACGCTCCTCCCAGTCTTGATTTTCGAGGTGGTTCGTGTTTATCGGAGGCGGGGTCTTGGAAGGTTTGATTACCTGAGGCCCGTCGGAGGGGCTTGAAGAGCGACCAGCGACCGCAGACCCCTCGGGAGATAACTTTGATGACCGGTTGCCTCCGCCCTGCCACTAGGATTCTGAACGGATGGTCAGAGATATAGACAGTATAAGTATACTTAGTAGGGGCGATCATTATACTACACACACACCGAAGCTGAGGCTATCCGAGTCTAGATCTACATAGCGACTCCGACTGTAACGACAGAGTTCCAGTGGGTTAGGCCGCGTGGTGAGTCTTTGTTAACATTTTGCCTGGTTAAGCGTGTTGTTGCCTTTGTCTTTCCTGACCGCCGGCGCATATACGCGGTCTTTGTGTTTAGGGCGAGGATAAGTAATGTTAGCCCTTGTCATCGGCATGCGCTGCTCTCCAAGTACCCCATTAAACTTGGTTCTGCTCAACCATTCTCGTTGAATGGCTCGCGATACCCCCCGATCAAGTGTCCAATGTATGTTGTTTAGCTGAAGCCAGACTTTGCACTGAACGTTAGATCCTGGAGGGGTGATACTCGCAATCGCATCTCTGCGAGCCGACTACAATATTGTCAATCCATTATCTATCCGAATGGCCAGTACGTACCTGCTTTTTGCCCTCTACCATTCCGCCAGAGCTGACATCCACACACATAGTTCGCGAGAACGCGATACAGAGTGGAACAAAGTACGAGCCCAGGCGGGAAGAAGCCGATATACAGGAAGCAATAGACAGTCTTGTAGGATCCCTTCCAAGTCCACTCGTGCTGCACGAATTGACGAAATCCTTCTTCGGGTACGATAGAGACTAAAGGGGCTCATCATAATGAAGGGCGAGGCACTTGACGGGGACGTCGACGACACCTTACACTTCACTGAAAGGGGGGTGCATGTGTAAGGCTCGCCTGGTGACCTTGGGCGGCAATATCACCCACTGATTAACATAATTGCAGATGGGGAAAGCTCGCAAATATCCGACCCCTAGAATTAGGCATACAATGTTCCCTCCGGGCTCGCAAGGTTCCGGCTATACGGTCGTCTCGACAGCAGGAGCAGCTCTTTCGACTTCATAGTGATCAACTCCGTCGCTTCTCAGATCTTGTCCAGCTGGAGGAGTTCGCCAAGAGCGACAGCGACACTGTTCCAGATCCTTTGACTGACCTACAGGTATGTTTATATATGATTGTTTCCTCGGTGACGCTACAACTTGGAGACAGGATATGACGGCGCTGCGATCAGAAATAGCCTTGCTACGCTCGAAGTCCGCGGGGTACATGGCTGTGGTTGCATCCTTAAATGCCAGGGTTGCGGAGCTGGAGGCAGCAATTGACTGGAGTAACCAGGAGGTGAGTTGCGAATTTCAGCTGTGGGATTGGGATCGGATCGTAACCACATGACCTCTGTAGGCTGAACGAAAGGAAGCTACCCGGCAATTCTTGTCTTTAGCCTTTCGCTAACTTTCGAATGATCGTCCTGAAATCTGTCTGATTCTTTAGAGAGCTTCGGGCTATTGAACGAACCGGGTTCTCCATGCTTTTTCATTTTGTACGACGATATCCGCCATACCACGATTGATAATCTTTCAGAGAAAACATTGGTATTTACTGAATCCCCTCGATTCCCAAGACTTCTGCGTCCCCTCCCATCTCCTCCCCGAATGACGGCATCTGCTCGCAATCACCTTAATACGCCCACCTTCCTCTTCCAATCCTCGCGATTCCCAATCATGATCCTCACACCACAAATTCTCAAGCTCCACTGTCCGTATCGAAACCATCCTCGTCAAGGATGACATGAGCTCCATGATAGGCAACTCCGCATTCGTCATACTTATATGCTCGACGTTCGGGATGACAGATTGCGTCAGGTCGGCCAACAGCCCCGCCGGTTCCCATAGACAAATAGAGGTCGTCCTTTCCTCCTTTCCTGTGAAAGGCCCAAGCCTCAAGGTTTGGAGGCGATGGTTGAGTGTCAAGGCATCCACGATCGTGTCAAAGGCGATGGCTTCGCCGCTGATCGCGAGTGAGGTCACGAATGGGTGGTTTGAAAGGATACTTGGGATGTGGCGGAGGGGTATGGCCTTCCACGCCTCATACCTAGTCCTTATCGAAAGGGTCCGGAGGGCGGTGAAGGAGAATAGCTCAAAGGCTCGGAACATGTGTTCAGGACTGTCGATTTTAAAGTTGTAGTCGAGGTGAAGGATACGCAGCGTCCTGTTCTCCAGTTCCAGCGGAGCTTGTATACGTTTATCCCCGCATTTTATCTTGAATTCAATGAGCGATGTCGCGCAGGCTAGGAGCGCATGTACATCGGAGGGAAGGTAGGGTAGTTCCAAGAGATGGATTACTTGAAGAATTGCCCTTCACTTTTTCGATTGAGTGGTTCATCGCCTCCGAGACATCAAAACACGCCGTGGTAAACAAGCGTGTTAACTTGGGCGCTTGGAGCACGCCCTTCATCGGGGGATGAATACCGTTGTACCTGTAGATGTGGGAGCTGGCAAAACTGGCAGCTGTTGCTGTTCATGGGGAAGGAAAAGAAGTCGTCCCGGCCGCAGAATGGGATCGTGAAGATGAAGCTCTTGCAGCGAGCCGCCAGGCCAAGACCAAAAAGCCATTGTATATCGAAGCGACTCTCCTCTTGAGCGTGGCCGATGTCGGGTCCTTCCGTCTCGTGTGCTTTCCCTTGTTCGGCCGCCTTCATCTCGTCAATATTGCAAGATGGAACGATGATGACATCCAGAGGGCACTGTCCGCTGTGTGTCCAGACACATTTCACTTTCGCCGGATTTGTGATGATACCGCCAGCGAGATATTCTGAGTGAACCACAAGCGTTGTGTAGAAACTGCTGTGGCGTTCCAGAAGCGCGTTCCAATCATGGCAAACACGTTGGAGGGAGCAGCTAGGGGGTGATTGTAATACCGTTCTTCATCTTTCGGACCGATGACTTGGATTTCGCGAGCCCAGAAGAGATAGCCAACAGGACCTCAGGGGGCAAATCTATGATGGATGTGGTCGTGGCGTTGTGTCTGGGCATGGAACGCTGCGTGCTGGCGGAGGCAAGCATGCCGGTTTTCTGGAGAGGTAACGAGCAGCGGAATCAGGAGCAGGCGTTGTCGGTGGCGGAATCCGAGTCAGTGCAGGCGATTCGTCCAATTCGTCAGAATTCTCCAATAAGATTCCCAGGATTGCAACTCCGACGGTACCGTTCACACAGGTGCTTGGCACAGGCTCTTCCTTATACTCACACCCATCTCTGGCCCAATGGACTTCCGATATCATCGACACAGACATCTGTCAGAGCGGCTGCAGTGCTCATGCGGTTCTCGCCGAGATGCGGGTGAGCTCCGCCTTCAGCCTTGACCACATAGCGAACGCACTAAATAGACGCCCATAGCCAGTCAAATAGTGGCGGAGCAAGCACCTTGGCGGTCACTGGTACTATTTCACCCCTACCAATCGAGCCCCACAATATTCATAGTCGGGCACACCTTTAAGTTGCTTCTTCTCAAGGGCAAGTGAACCGACGACGTTCTTCAGGCTCGTCTACGTGCTCGTCCCCGTCTCCATCGCGGTACGCTTCGTTTTCATCTCCAGGCGTGGGCTCGCTATAGTCCTCATCACCCTCGCGCTCTTCAGCAATATTATACTCATCTTCATTGTCGTATTCCTATTTTTGCCCGGCTTTCCTCATACACATTCCCTCCGTCGCGGTCGTAGCCGATTCCATTTTCAGGGTCTGAGTAGTTCAAGTCATATCTATCCTCCCTGTCTGCCGTACTTACAGAGCTTTGGTTGCTTGTGCAGGGCCGCCAATGGTTGCGGTCAAGACAATCCACGACGTTCTGTGGATTGCTTTCCCTCCAAGAATGTCATTCCGACGTCATGATCAGCCGCTCGCAACGATCATTTATTGGATCTCCCATTGGTAAATCCCCCAACCCAACAAATTCGGTTTCCTCAAAGGCTGGATAGTAGGATCTCCGCCTCTGCCTCACGGTCCTGTCCATATCATTCTCGAATTCTAGCGCATTCTCTCATTGTTGCCAGTGTGCTCGAATTCTGACATGATGGGCCCCAGCCAATGCACCCAAGCCAATTGGCTCCAACTCGCGTTCACTGCGATAATGAAACTCCTGGATGTACTGGATGTATCGCATCACCTAACGTCCTCCCCCGTCGAGACCCCGAGCCCCTTACGCCACCTTCATACAGTGCCGGCGACAATCCTGGAACCAGCTCTTCACAGAGACTACCGCGTCTCCTGGGTATTTGAATCCTCGCTATAAGGCGAGCCTGAACTCCGAATACGGATATACGGCTGAGATACCTATCTCTTCACAAATTCTCCATTCCCTCGCTGCAGTCGAACTATACCAGGGACAGGTAAGAATGGCTGGAACGAGTCACCGGGGCCATCTGCTTACTCCCATCGTTTCAATGGCTTCCGCATGTGATTGACATATATTCTGCAGGTAACACTTAGACGCTATCATTAAGCAACACCACCATTATGTGTTTCTCATTGGAGGCCGTTAGGAGAACACCAATATAGCTCACAGGTTCTCTTTTTCGACTGTTGAAATGAACTTTTGGCGCCGGGGTCGCGATATCGTTTCGACGCGAAAGCTAGCTGGACAAGCAGGGCTGACATACACATGTCATGGTCACCTTCCAATCATCATCACCGATAGAATACATCGAAAGTCTGCATGCCGGGAATACGGTGCGTTCCTCTGAGCGTTCCTCAGCTCAATCTCAACCTCAGTCAGAGTCAGTCTTCAAGCTTCAAGTTTAACCCCGAAGCCGCAACAGCCCCTTGGCTAGGTTTGGAAGCATGTTACATTGATATACTCAACTGGACTTTGAGGCCCCAAAGCGCGGGTCTATCGTTGGCAGTGGCCGCGAGAGCCCTATCCCGCTAAATGTACACCTAGATCACTAGACTACAGGATGAGTGAGTATGGTAGGTGGTCGAGAGGAGCGAATATATACTCACTGGCCACCGAACAGGTCCCAGGAGGACGCCGTTTGATTTGTTTTGATATGTAAACCCTCAGAACCTGCGCTAGGGACAATTTGTCATAGCGGCTGTGACTCCTCGTGGCTCCTCTCGTCCAATAGGAACCCGCATCGCCGCATGGGTTCCGAGTTCTTTGTTTCGGACTCTTAGCATCTTCCAGCGTTCTCTCCGTATCCGTGACCTGGCCATCTTGCTTAACTCTCCAGCTGTTCCAGCGTTCTTTCCGTATACGTGACCTCCACCATCTCGCTTAACTTCCCTGCCTTCGAAAGCACTTTCGAATGAACCTTTTCCAGGTCCCTTAAATATCTATTTCTCCTCAAGCGCGTGCTGACACACCTTCCTTCTTTAGGCCTCCACCGTCCATCCTTTCATCGACTAGGACACTGCTACATCCCACCCTCTCATTGTTGGTATTATGGCCACAGTAAATTATCAGAGGTTAGTTGAACGCAGTCTAGGTTGAAGCGTCTGGACGCTGACAAAGGTTGCAGCCTCACACACACCCCACCTCGCAGTGGAGCCTCTGGTGGCTTCGAGCACGGCATTCACAAGCTCCCGAACGAGACTCTCGCTCAGATATTCCTATCAGGGTCTCTGACCCTCTCAACCAACCCAGGCAGAAACGGCTCCCCGGCTTTCAATCTTCTTCTCGTTTCCCGCCATTGGAATGCGCTGGCGTCGTCGCTGCCGTCCTTGTGGACGACACTGGACCTGGACCTATATAGCCTGGAGAAGGATCGAAGGGGAGCGGAAGCAGAGATCATTCTGTGGAGGTTTGCAAAACTCTGCCTTTCCAGGGCCTCGAAGCAGGGGCTTCATATCACTCTCTGCGGTCCAATCCAAGCACCTATGGAGAATCTTGCCAGATTAGGCGCCACTTCCGACCGCTGGGCATCTTTGAACTTATGCTCGGCGAAGGCGTTGACCCACATCATCAATGACCGGAAGAACTTTTCTGGCTTCCCGAAGCTCCGCTCCCTTGAGATGCACGTTCGTACCAACGTTTGCTGGGATAACTTTCAAGTAGTACCAGCTGACGACGAAGACGATCTACTCCCCCTGGGAGGGCCTGACTTGGGGACCCTCGAATTGGCACATTTCTACCTGCGCCTCCACTTGTCGTCTCAATCCAGTAGGGAAGCAGCCGAAGGCATCGTCCTTGCCTTACCGAACGATTTGCGAAGCAGCGTTACCCACCTCTTGATGGAAAAGTGCGACCACCCCGGTATGCTCTCAGCACGCATGCGCAAACTTCTGACCGCCGGCATGGGTTCTCTCACCCATCTTCATCTGGAATTACCCTCCATCCAGCTCGATCCGGAAGCCACGATGCCGACTCTCCCCGGACACCTTACTCTTCCCCATATCACGTACCTTTCCATCTCTAGCCTATCCTGTCAGCACGCAGCCATGCGCGATGATGTTTGGAGAAACCTCGACTATCTAATCGTTCCATCACTCAAGCATCTTCGTATTGTCCAGATATTGCCGGAAGAGGAGGGCTGCCAAACGAACGCCTATGTCACTCGCATCCTTTCCCGGGGCCAACGGATCCAGACCCTCGCGACCCAGCAGGTTAGCTTGAAACACAGCATCGCGTTGATCGAGGCGCTAAGGCCCGAAAAGATTCTCATCTCCAACGCCTTCAACAGTCCAACTATCCGGGGCACGCTTTCCAAATTTGTGGAACACCTAATCGAGGCAAAACCGCTTGTCGCGCAAGTGAGAGTGCTAGTGATCCACGACAGGGTCCTGGCTGGCACACTGCTCACTCGGGACATCGTCAAGACCTTGGGACTAATCAAACGGACCCATCCCTCCACCCCAAACCCGAGGAACGCGGCAAAGACGATCGTGTTATGCTCCCAGGTGGACATCCCTTCCGACACGCTCAGGGATTACGAAGGAGTAGGAGACCACCTTTCTGAGATTGGCATAGAGCTCGGGTTTCGCTCTATGTGTTCCCTACAGCTACCGCAGCAGTGGTGGTTGACTGGTCTGGAGAGCTGGAACTAGCACTTAGTTTGGCGTAGCATCACACAATGGACGTCTTAGGGTAACACGATCTTGTTGTTTGGGGTGTTCTAATACTAATAGTACATTCGTTCTTAAGCCTGCCAAATCTAGTCGAGTACCGAACGCTATAAATGAGGGTTGCGAGATGCAGAGGCAGTGTTCAGAAGCTTACCTTGCTCTGGTATGTCGGCGAATGGGAGCAAGTACATCAAGACTCTGCGGGACTAGGAGCCCCGAGATTTTATTATGTATTATATACCACCGAGATACGCAGTATTCTACAGATTGAATCGTGAACGGGATTCAATTCCTCGTGCCAACTGGTCGAAATCGAGCCTGAGTGGGTTACGAGTCCGTTTACGGATTCGTTCTGCACTCCAGGATTTTCGTAACGCTTACGCGAAACTCGGGTTGTTCGTGTTTGGTGATGCACGTGATGTCTGTTCTTGGTCCTCTGGCCCTTCAGCGTAAGTAACGCTCAACGAAAACGCTGTTCAGTCCTACGTCCCAAGCAGATCTCGAGGGGCAAAAGAACAATTGGGCTCATATAATGTACAAAGTCATAGGGAAGTAGGTACAGAGCGAAATATACAGGGTTCCGACCATTAGCGATGATGACGTGAGGGGCAAATACTGGGGGATGGAGGTATGATCGCCTTGGGGGAAAATTGCAGCACTGTCAGTTTTCCTCCTGAATAGCATGATTCATCATCCACTCCTGGTCAAAACATCCATAACTCCTGTAGGTGCATGACCGTTCCACGTCGCTGAAATCAATCAAATAAAGGCGTCCGTATGGATCTCGTAGGACGTTCTCTGTGTGAATGTCGTGATGGTGATACTGTTTGGCATGCATATATTTGAGAGCATTGTCGTAGATGTATCGACTGTAACGAGGAACTGTCAGAGTAGGAAGTCTGTTGACGGCAATTCAGCGACTTACGCGTCGGCGTCGGAGATTTCTGTGACAGTTTCCCCAACGTAAGGTAACACTATGAATCTGTTTCCGCTCGGTGCTATTCCAGTCGCGAGTAAAGGAAGGATCCCCGGGCAACCCTTCATGTCGCTGTAGACTTGTAATTCTTTCTCGTAGTGTTCTTGATAATAAAAGACCTTGATGACTATGGTGCTGTACAGAGCAAACAAGATGAACCCTTGGCGGGTAGGTATGGTGGTCGTGACTGGGGCGTGGAACAATGGGCGTCGGTGGCTGATTGCAAATAGATCGCCAAAGGTTAGCAGGGTTTCCGGCTATCCGAGCAAAGACACTTACGAAGTGCGGTTGACTACGAGGGTAACGTCTTCTTCTTCCCCCGAGACAATGAAATCCGGCTTGAAAATCGTGAACAAAAAAGGGACTGTATAGCTTGCTACTTTGCGGCAGAAGCTAGAGATTTGCGTGAAATTCAATTCGTGCGGTATCCAGAATGCGTTATCGTATATGATGGGATCCGCACCTGCTGATGTGCGAAGATAGCTCGAGTCCAAGGAGGACGGTCGATTGGTATCGTGTTTGACCATGGAAAAGCCTCCCATAGCGCGCATATCCGCGAACTTGAAGGCTTGAAACCCAATCTGCGATCCGATTGATACGTAGTCGTAACTCGGTTTCCATCCAACGTAGTCCGTCCGGCCAAGCAGTTCGATATATGATACGTGGCTGGTGATCATGTCGTATGTCTCTAGCTTCTGGGCCAATTGAGAAGAATATGGATGCTTAAGTTGACCAGGGATAAACGTTGGCCAGACGTCATTCTCCACCTCATCTTCACTATCGCCTCCTTCGTTGTACCACGTTCCCGTCGGCCTCGGCAGTTGCTCGTTGTCGTCGCCCTCCTCTGCCTCTTCTTTGATAGTAGGGAGTGAGTCAGAGGCTTGGGCGAAGGGCCAGAACCTCAAATCGAACAGGGTCTTTCCTCGCGGATCGGTCCCCTTACACTCCATCTCCACCCAGCCGTTGATGAAGTCCGTAAGAGAAATGAACCCGCGTGCGCTGTCTTCCAAGCCATATGCTATAATCTGGTATATGTTAACGGTACCTTTCACACACAAATGAAGGGCACGGGACGAACCTGGTGCAAGATTTGAGTCGGTCCTATATCCTCCACCCGCGGCCTCCTCTTCGTCTTCGTAATCTACATAAAAGGGATGAAATTGAAAGCTAGCCAGTACGAATGAAAATGGCATACCTTCTTCAACGCATTGACAACATTTTCGCGCACCCGCTGCATAATTGCCTCGGTCGAAGACCACCCAGTGATGTCGAGGTTTCGCTCTACTAACTTGACCATCTTGGTGATGGAGTTGGAGCCCCATTTCTTGACTTCCAAGGCGACTGTGTTCTTGGAAGTGACGTCGCCCTCGCTCTTGTAAGCCAAATCTCCTTTTCTATACCGGTTGCACCTGTGTAAGGACCACGTCCGAGACCCCTTCCCGTTGGTGCTGAAGAGGGACCTCAAGGCATAAAGAAGCGATTCAACTAGCCTAAAAATGGTGTGCATGCATTGCTCGATAACCGTCTCGTCTGGGTATAGGAGTCAATACAGAAAGCGAGCGAGCTCGAACCAAGGAATTGCGTACCGATCGGCGTAAAACGGATCCAGTTTTCGGGAAGGTCTATGGACTCGGGTTGTCCTTTCGATCCGCTCACGTCTTGTCCGCTCACAAGAGCCCGGTTCATGTCCCGCATGGCTAAATACGAGTTGGGGGTTCAACGTATAATGAGCATAGATGACGGCGAAGCGTACCGTCAGCAGCTTTCCGCCGGAGAATGTCCACTTCGTTTCCAATAACCTTATTTCTGACCAGGTCCTTGAGACGGCCGTTGACCAGTTGATCCTCACTGATAACGCGCTTCAACATGTTCGCTGCCTCACTGAGGTCGACCGCTGCGTCGCTGATTAGGAGGGTCTCAACACGAATCTTTCTCCTTCCGATAGCGTCGCTTGAAATCTTGCTAGTATGTGACGATGCGGGGCCGCAACTAGCATTGGAAGCCAGATGTTCCAAGACAACCAATCGGCAGGCCTCTTCGTACTGTGTGAGCGCGTACAACGCGAAAGGCAATGCCTTGGTTTCTCCAGCCTTTGGTTCTGAATAGCGGAGCATAGGAGAATGGTTGGTGGGAAAGGCTGTTGAGAGTCGGGGCTGTGTGCGTTTGGGAGAATCGGAACTTGAATATTTGGGCGTTTCGTCGGAGTCAGAATCCTGGGAACATTGAGACAAATACGGGCGATCCGACAGAAAGGCCATAAGCGCCCAGTTCAGGTTTGCTCATGCGGGGCCGACTCTGGGGACCTCATGACACATCGATCGCGCCAGACTGTCGGTAAGTATGAGATGCAGGCATTAGCAAGAGGTTCACCGTAGATAACGATTCGCTCACTTCCTCCCGCGTCTATTTGTGAACGGGATCACGATCACGGTAGTCCTCTGCTTGGCTTGAAGTATCAAAAGAGTTACGCGATCGTATGGTGTGACCAGTGTCTTGGTCTGAGCAATTTTCGAAGAAAGTCTGCGGTCGCTGTCAGTGTACCTGTTTGAGTGCTGGGATGTAGAGGGTATATGCTCGAAACAGTGTCTTGGTCTGAGCAATTTTCGAAGAAAGTCTGCGGTCGCTGTCAGTGTACCTGTTTGAGTGCTGGGATGTACACGTACTTGAACTGATACGCACTATATCTCACAGCGAACGTGCGATATCGAACCCCAGGTATCACAGGCAAGACTCAGATCCGCCCTTCGTTCCGGGTATCATTGGTTTACGCACTATATCTCACAGCGAACGTGCGATATCGAACCCCAGGTATCACAGGCAAGACTCAGATCCGCCCTTCGTTCCGGGTATCATTGGTTCGATCTAGAAAGTGCCTTGAAGTAAATCTAGGACTGGAAACAAGGTAAGAAAGTGATGGGAGCCTTCAAACGGTGGCTGCTACTACTATCCCGTTAGGTATCGTGCAGTTGTGCTGTGGTTGCCCCTTGTGCCCAGCACTGGCCTGACCTGAATGAGTAGAATGGGTGTTTAACGGGCGCTTGATCAAGCGCCGGCTCCTTTTGGCAGTCATCCAACGGTCTCAAAGTGGCGAACGGAAACGGACTCGTAACCTGCCATGCTTGCATGGCCACTACACAAGTGGACTTCGTCCGCTGGCAGTGTCTTTGAAACAGGGATAGACAAGAAATTTGGCCGGTGCGCACAAACAGGATGCTGGGAAATGTGGAAGAGGCCGGCCATTTGGGAATTTAAATGGAGGGGCGGTGATACACATGAGGGTGGTGGCGAGTCGCGAAGTTCGGGGAGGGTGGTGAATGAATGGCCATAGCGTGAGCGTCAGTTGGAATCGAATTGGAGTTAATGTCATGTTGCAGAGAAGCGTGAGGCATACTCTGATGTGGGGTAGACAGTGCGCCCGCGAGTTCGAATATTGGCGGTCCAGGGGGCACCAATAACAATTAAACAGGCCGTCCGTCAAAGATGCGGAGGGCTTTCTGCTGCCGAAAAACTGAGAAAAGATCGGATGGGCTTCTGAACATGCGAAGAAAGTTATCCTGCGCTGGGGTCTGATGCGGGCGTCTATTCGGTGAGGTTGCGGCATTGTGGGCAAGCCCGAGAACGATGCTCACCTGAATCTCAACTAAGGCCACATAAGCGTTATTCACTCTCTGACAGAGGTTTATGTCGGGTACCAGGAGTCCACTAGGCCAGAGATGAGTATAGGGGAGAAGGACGAGGCTGTGAGCGCCTGCCAGTGGGCACCGTCGGAGTTGGAAGCCTGGGAACCTATCACCATATGCAGCGCATTCGACAATTCCGACGAATTGGACGGATTGGCTGTCTGAACGGCACGCAACGCTGCCCCATGAGTCGCCTGCGCCTGCTTATCGGGGCTCTCTGGGGTTGTCGACATGTCAAGCACTCCGATCGAAGGTATTGAAGGGCTAAGGTCACCCAGGCGAGTATAATATATGTCTATGTATCTCGAGGCCGAAGTTTGACTGTTCTCACCCGCCAGGCTCAGTAGAGACCGACTGAACTACGGCTTTCGAATTCAGCATCACCTTCGGGGCACAGTATGCAGTCGAATGTGCGATCCTCAGACTTCACACTGGCGTTTCGGCCTCCCTCAGTCGTAATCCTATTCCCCCTCGAACACACGCGCGAGAAGCCGTCGTCAGCATCATAGACTCGACTCCCATTCTCCAGAAGGCGCAATGTGAGTTCTGTTGTTCGTTATCGTGACCACCATGCAAGGCTGTCGGAGTATACTGACCTCAAGCTCCAGGATGGAGACATGGAGACAGAGGCACCCGCGAAGATCAATGTTCTCTTTCTCCGGCCCACATCCTGCTTAACGGGTTCGTCTTCGTCGGAGTCCGGGTTGTTTCTACTCTGACCCTGACCGTACACCCGTTCGATGGTGAAGCTCGTCTCTCAGCAGATCTCCTACTGTACTGCTTCCTTGACAAGAGAACTCTTGAAGCTCGTCGTGCCCAAGAGGAGGTTGTCGAGGTCCTCTCATCACCTTCGCCCTGTGTTCGTGGCGGCGAGGTGTACACAGCGACAGCGTCATGAGCCACCCTAACCTCGCATCATTTCAACAAGGTATGATCTCAATCTCTGGAACTTTCAAACATACTCACTAATCATTTGTTTTCCCCTTGTAAAATATCTGAATCGTCTGCGCCTCCTTATCGACAGAAACCTGACTGTACTCGCCCGCCAGGTTGAAGATACCGTGAAGACGGAGAGACCCAGCCTTTCTGACTAACACACGGACGTATCTGGTCATCCGCGAGTCAATCCCGTACCTTCGATTATACTCACCGGAAACATATCAAACTCTTGTTCACTGAACAGGTGTGACCGGCGCTTTTGAAGTAACAAGGTGACTATCTCGACTCGCCCTCCGTGGTCAGTTTACTTATGCTTTTGTGATATCCCCATCCCCGCTACTCTAATGGTCTCCCC
The DNA here is from genome assembly GCA_013368325.1 of Ephemerocybe angulata. Taxonomy (NCBI): domain Eukaryota; kingdom Fungi; phylum Basidiomycota; class Agaricomycetes; order Agaricales; family Psathyrellaceae; genus Ephemerocybe; species Ephemerocybe angulata. The sequence continues at coordinate 34,546 of JAACJK010000124.1, forward strand.
AGATTGAATTTCGGGCGCAAACGCGCCAACGTCAACGAGTTCCCCTTCTACCCACATCTGGCGTCCGACTAGTGGGTGCTCTCCCCCAAGGCTCTGAAAGACACTCGTATCCACGGCAACAAGTACGCGACCAAGAAATTTGGGAAAGACTCTTTTCATCTCCGTGTCCCCATCCCTTCCATGACATCCGTATCAACACGATGTTGTATTGCGCTCGGTGCCGATCGGTGACTTCCGTTTTACTATGCTCTATGTAAAGGGGGCCTCTGACCTCGGTATAAGTTTCCAGGTCGCCAGAAGATGATCATCTCCCAGAAGTCGGGTTTCACCAACGTAAATAAGGAGGAGTACCAGAGGCTCAATTGCGTATTTAGCTGTCGGCTTTCTTTTGCCGCGGTTACTGAAGTGCTGTCCCAGGGATGGCACCTAGGCCCTTTGCATCCGTCAGGAGCTAGCGCAATCAACTCCATGCCCAGATTTTCTCAGTGTTCTCGCATAGGCTCGATGGCGAAGCTCTTGCTAGTTCAGTAATGTTGGCGATTCCCGGGCGTTTTAAGGTTGTCGACTCTTGTCAATGGGCACGGCCAAGACGCGGCGGTTATCTACCCTGTAGCTGCATTTCCCTGTATCCACTGAAGTGTCTAGGAACGTTCCTCCTCGTACATCAGACCATTATCTGGTCATTTTACTTTTCTAATTATTGACCGGTTGATTCCTGACAACTGTCATATCTCACGGTGGTGAACTGGTGCTTTTGAACTTTGAAGGGATGAGGCGATCGCATCTCTTTCTCATCGTTCCTGGTGTAGTTGTATTCATGCTTTACTTAGTCATATATCATCTCTACGGCTTCAACATCGACTACCAAGAATGGGCTGACCTATACCCTTCTTTAAAATAAGCCTGCGCCGACACCATGATGTGTATATCCGCCGCGGGTTCATCCCGTGCCTTTCATAAAGTCAGCTCTCCATGTTTACAGAAGCCTTAATGTGTTCTTGACCACTTGGCAAGACTATCGGACTAATTACCGTTTCCAAGACTAGGTTCTTCTCGCGCTTGAGATTACAGGGACTCGGAGCCAGAGAGCGGCCCGCGAAAATCAACACTGTTTATGTGGCCTAATACCCTTTCTCCTTCCACCAATGAGATCTGCCTGGCCCCGTCCAGGACCGTCAGGCGGGGCGGCCGACACCATTACATGCATCTTTCGTATACTTCAACAAGGCCGGTTCTAAGGTTCCTTTTGTTGTCGGCAAGTTACCTCATGCACAGTGAAAGCACTTCGCACATCTTGGTAGGAGATTAATCGAAGAAGGTGTTCCGGCTTCAAGTTGGTAACCTTTGAAGGCCATACTGGTACATTCGTCTTATAGACTCGATGGTAACCTTTGAAGGCCATACTGGTACATTCGTCTTATAGACTCGAGGAAGGGCCCTCCCCCTTCTGAGACTTCTCCCTTATCATAACGCCCGACCCAGCCTTGACTTTAAGACCCTTTCGAGGCCGGCTGACATTGCTTAAGCCACGTTCCGTTAAGTGAGGTTTGGGAGAAACACTATCCCTGCATCAGCCGAGGCTCATAGTCTCTCGTATTGCAGAGCACATACTGCTTGTTGAACACTGGACAAATGGTTGTATCTGTAACATCCTTTTCGTCTTCTTCTGCTGTCCATCGTAATCATAAGTTTCTGCATCTGGCTTACTACTGAAAATGTTATGAAAAACTTGCGTAGAAACGTCCCAGATATAATAAGGGAGCTGGGATACAAATCAGTGATGTTTTGAAGATAAGACCATCTGGCCGTATTGGATTTGGATACTCACCACCCCCCACCAACTAATTCGAGAAGATATACATCTTCCGGACAAAGTCGAACATTGAGATTTGCGTTGTCAACCTATACAGAGTATAAACGATCTTTTATCTTTTCGCGAGGAAAGTTAGGTTGCCAACGTACCCTGCATGGGGTTAAGCTCGCAACGATAGCGCCTTCGTCAGCTCGGACGCCATCCATTAGCCTTGATATCTTCAAACAGCACATCTCTTTAGAACCTTTTCCTGACTTCCCCACTGCTGAAGGGACAACCGCTCTCAAGATCATCATCTGGGCGCCAGGTGACACCCTAACTGTATAGTCTTTCCTCATATCAATAAGCCTATCCTGTTGATTGAGGGGCGTCAACTGAAGAGTCTGTCACAAGACGCACCAACCTCCCGTGGATGGCACCGCTCGAGGGTGCATGCTTGCCCAAATCTCTCTGATTCTCGGCCTGCAAGGAGGCAAGAGTGCAACAAAACACATGTACACACGATGATCCGAGTCCATTTGGCATTCCCACGAAAGTATGGGTAATCGATTATTTAATCCCCACGATGGTGGGGTCCTGTTGCGCCAAACGCCCGTTTACTGCCAATCGATACCTTCGAATTCCGACAGTCGTTGGTTTGACCCCTGATCCAAACAGCCTGAGTGAAACCTCCTCTGGTCGGAGGTTTCAACCCGCTTTCAAGCTCGGAATGAAACAGCTGGTTCATTGATTCCAGTGATATAACCGTAAATATGTGATAGTTCTCAATATGTTGTACATGCATCCACGCATTTAATATTCAACTTTCACGACAGCCTGTCTCATTTGAATCACTAGATTGAAGCCATGCTACCTTTGTTGAGGTACCAAGTGTCCAACCTGTCCAATCGCCGGTTTGACCAACGGCCAATTCGCCCGGTTTGACCAACGGCAAATTCTAGTTGACCCGAGGCCTGAGTGGCATCGTGTCCAATCGCTGGTTTTGACCAACGGCCAACATGTATGATACCAAGTCTAGTAGTCTGGAAGTGGAGGTAAGCGGCGGCCCTTGCACAGATGACGGGTGACAGGACGTACGAAAAGGGGGAGGAGGTATAGTTTGAGTCCCTGAGAATGACGCCTGCGAGAATCCCCAAACTGAAAGATGAATGGGTGGGCAATCAAAATGGGAGCTCATTCGGAGAGCGGTGTCGCAGATCGACCGCTATGAGGAAGGAGTGGGGCTCAGCGAATCGATGACCGTCTGTCGGGATCGAGGTCGTTAGGGTGCAACTTTGGGAGTCCGAGGCGGGACCTCGAGAATAAACGTGAGATAGACGCATGGGGCGGACAGAATGCGAGCTCACCGGAGAATCGAGGGCCAGGAGGATGAGGTGGGGCCCTTGGAATCGAATATCATCTGTTGGGATGGAGATCACGAGTGTGGTGCACAAGGCTGATAGAGGGGGCTCACCGGAGAATGGAGCGCGAGGAGGAGGAGGATGGCGGATTGGATACCGTGTGTCGGGATAGAAACCGTTCAGAGCGAAGTGTTGCGAGAGTCCAAGGCGGAAACTTGGGGGAGAAGGTGAGATAGCCGCATGGGGTAGATAGAATGGGAACTCACCGGATAATCGAGCGCCAGGGGGGGGAAGAGGTGGGGCTCCTCGAATCAAATCTCGTTTTTCGGGATCGAACCGTTCTGAGCGCTGTGTTTCGAGAGTTCGAGGCCGAACCTGGAGTGCGAAGGTGAGTGCGACGTATGGGGCAGATAAAATGGGGCTCACCAGACAATCGAGCACCAGAAGGATGAGGTAGGGCCCTTGGAATCGAATATCGTCTGTTGGGATGGAGATCGTTCGGAGAGCCGTGTTCGGAGAGTCCAAGGCGGAATATTGGGGGAGAGGTGAGATAGACGCATGGGGTAGATATAATGGGAGCTCACCGGAGAACCAACCGCCATGGGGAGTGGGGCCCTTGGAATCGAATGTGGTCTGTCCCCCTGCCGTGCTGCGCCGTCCTCCGTCCTCGCTCAGTCGATTTCAACCTCAAGGAATAGACGACAGTCCGACCAGAGAACCACAGATCCTTTCGAAACCCGACCAGCGCAGAAACCTGGGTAGAGATAAGACTGTAAGTTGCTTGCAACCAAACCCAATATCAACCCTGCTGCTCACCCATTTCAATCGACCACTGAGCTCAGCACTCCCCTATGCGGTGGGGGGAGGTGCAATCCCCAGCGAATCCATCCTTCCGAGTTAGGCTCAGACCGAATCATACTCGACGACTGTGCTGTTCGAGTAGAACGGAGTCGTCGGTGAGGACTCAGGGCAACAACGAGTTGTGTTGGGCGTGCAAGATCTTCTGATCCAAACACCGGCAATCTAGTCTTCGAAGGGTTGGGCGCCAACCCTGAGCGCTTGGCCCATCACACCCTCCAGCGCACAGCGTTCCCTCGCATACCTCCCGGAAAGCTGCTATGTTCCAGAGTGACTTTAACCCCTCCCTTGTGTACATATCGTCACAACGACCAGAATTTTGGCACGTACCAGCTACGGCTACCGACTGCTGGGGGATCCTGACTGTAACACGACACTTGCTCCATCTCGCCCATGTTTCACGTTTAAAGGGAATCTAAGTGACCTGCGAACTGTCAGCTCAGCTTCCAAAGTGCAGAGATGGATTTACAATCATACGCCTCCCCCGTCGAATGCACCATTCTTATCCTTCTCCTCATTGCACGTCCTCCCTTGCTCTGGTGCCGCACAAGCGCGTCCAACTCGCGAATTTGGCGTGCGTAGGGTGCCGAGCGCCGGAGTGGTCGTGTCGCCTTCCATACGCCCCCTCGTTGCATGGGTAGTCTCGCTGATTACAGGCCGAATATCGACGTGACCGTTTGAGGCATGACGGGACTTTTGCTGGATGAAGTCGTGGTCTACGGGGAGGCTACGGCCGTAAAGGTAAGTTATCACACTTGCCATTAACCATCGACTTACATTGAGGTTGCGTCCTGTAGCCGTGCCTTTGCTGTGCCCGCAATCCACTCTGCTCGACGCGTCCTACGCGCGATTTCGGCATCGGGTAGCCTGGTGCGGCGTCGTATGGAAGGGTCGCAGCGTGTTGACTCTACAAAGGCCTTCGGTAAGTCAAAACGTTCAGTTCAAATCGTCGTCGTACTTACCAATTGTGATTGACTGGAGCTGGGATAGATTTCGGCGCCGCGATACGAGAGAATGAGCACTGAGATCGATAAGGTCAGTAAAGTCTTCTTCCGTTATCGTGGCCAGCTACTCACCTTTGATCATGCGGCGTAGACCCCGTTGCCTCGCGCGGCGGTTCACAGGCGCGCCGTTCCTCTGGGTTCTCTATCTGCGCAGTGGGTCGCCCGAATGCAGACCATTGCGCTTTAGTGGGTCAGCGACGCTGACCGTTGTGTGGACCGAATGCGAGTGGATAGGTGCTAGGTCCACTGGCGTCTAGGGAACTAGAAGTATGTTATTAATGTGCCTCGAGGGATATAGGTACTGCAGAGATAAACTATGCAATTTCGTGCCTGTTGTCTGAAGGATCCTCAACACAGGGACGATACTCTCACTCGGCGCCGAGAGGTACACATTCTTCAGGTTCGTGAGTTTCCGCAACACGTTCGTCAACACGCCTGTCAAAGGAGGGTTTTCAGTAAATAGTTCTGGACCGCAGCGGCTGAAGTCGCTCACCGGTTTGGAATGGCATGCTACCATCCCTGTCTCTCCTCGAGGCTCGCACTACGTACAATAGATTTTCAACGTCCTCACAGCATTCGTGAACTTCTGATCCACAATTAAGAGTGTCATGTCAGAATATCCGCGGTCCTTTGCGCATGCTGCCCCTCATCCACACCTATGTCTCGATTCCTCATACCGCCATGGGCTCCGGCGGCCTCATAGTCGCTGCCCCCGCCTCCACCATAGAACCCGTACTCGCCGCCTGTGAAGTGCAGGTAGCGACACTTCGAGGCCGAACCTGGAGTGCGAAGGTGAGTGCTACGCATGGGGCAGATAAAATGGGAGCTCACCAGACAATCGAGCGGCAGGAGGATGAGGTAGAGCACTTGGAACCGAATATTGTCCGTTGGGATGGAGATCGTTCGGGGGGGCCGTGTTCGGAGCGTCCAAGGTGGAATCTTGGGGGAGTAGGTGAGTGTGATGCATGGTGTAGATGGGTTGGGATGGGAGCTCACCGGAGAATCGACTGCCATGAGGAGGAGGTGAGTTTGGAAGGTGTGCGTCGGGGATCGAATCGTTCGGAGCGCAGTCTTTCGAGAATTCGAGGCCGAGGCTTGAGGGAGAAGGTGAGTGCGACGCATGGGTTAGATAGCGAGAGTTGGAGGCCGAAGCTTGAGGGAGAAGGTGAGTGCGACGCATGGGGTAGATAGAATGGGAGCTCACCGGAGCACCGAGCGCCAAAGGGGAGGAGGTGGGGCTTTTCGAATCGAATATCGTCCGTCGGGGATGGAGTTGGATATTTGGTTGCAAGATACAGCCTACTCTCTAGCTAAGTTTCTGTTGGGCCTGTCACCTAGTCTTGAGGTTGAAATCTATTAAGCGAGGACAGAGGACGACCCAGGACGGTTGCCGGTGTCGATCGGCTCGACTTGGGTTTCGAACAGTGCTCATCCATCTTCGACGGCGTTCTCTAAGTGAGTCGTCATTCTGCTCACCCCCATGCATGACACTCACCTGCGCCTCTAAGATTCCGCCCTCTCTCCGCACACTGCGCTCACGGTCACCCATTTCGGTTGACGATGAACCCCGCAATCCCCTATGCAGTGGGGAGAGGTGGGGGCGTCAAAGAGGCCATCCTTCTGAGCGAGATCGAATCATGGATGAACGACAATGCTGCCGCAGTGTTGAACGGAACCGTCGGTGAGGAAGCCTCAGGAAGGCGACAGGTCACAGAGGAGGGTTCAGCGTGTAACTTTAAGATCTTCTGATTCAAACACCGGCAATCCTGGAGCAGTTCGGATCATGTGCATGAGCGCTTGATTGCTAGGCAATGCTAGCGCTCGGCCCTCACCGCCCCGCTCCGTTCCCAAGCATACTCTGGACCTCCCCCCACGTTTGGGGACTCGTTATGCGACGCCATATAGCATTCGTCTTCCCACTCTTTCTGGATACTCAGCCTCTCAGTTCTCTCGTCAATGACACCTCAAATGGTCGTGGAGGGGTTGAAGGTATGTATGATTGGGATAAACCAGATACGGTCCATACTGGTCGATCTTGCCCAACCGACCCTGAAGAACCCCAATGCAGAAGACTGGCCATTCGACTCGGCGGGCTCTTTCCCGTGCCGCGTGCTAGCACGGTCAGCAGTCGAACGATTTACGGTTGATGGTCCACCCTTGAGAATATGGCGGCCGCCTGAATCGCCGTCGAGTGCCAGGGATATCTTGGTTGAAGGCGTTTTCGGGCCATTGGTCGGTTTACGTGAACAAGAAGTATTGAGCAGACAAGTGTTAGAGGACGTAGTCATCGGGTGATGACAGTTCGCTGCGTGCTTCAGCCTTCGGCGGCTTGGATGTTTTGGCCGAGAACGCGGAGGATTGGATGTGTTCTCGATGTACAGTTGGCAACAGCCTTCCATGAAATGCTACTATTACCGACTTTACGATTCTTAAGGACTGCTCTGCGAGGGTACATCGCGGTGGATCTGATCATTTACATAACTTTGTGCCTGCTGGGAGAGCTCGCTCAAAGATGAGCAGCAGAAGTCTCGATCGTTGAGTCAAATGATCACTGACTAGCCTCGTTCTTTGAAATTTGTAGCCGTCCTTGCTTTAGAAATTGGGGATCGAAACAAAGAGAATCATAGCAAGAGTGATTGATGTACAACAGATATATATATCACATCCACGACCGTTGGGAAACTGTAACAGCATCGAATCCTTCCTCGTGTAAAAAACATTTGAGCGAAAAACATGCCCGAGCAATCTCCTGCAATGATTGAGCTCTCGACCGTCAGGCGACTATGGCCAATTGATGGGCCCACCAATTCCTGTTCCCGATTCAGAGATCAGCTTCATATATACTTCGTGCATGAATTTACGTACTCTGTTCTATCCTTTCAGTAGATCCGCAGGGCGAGGGGACCTTCAAAGTCCATGTAGACTCAGCGAGGCGCGAACCATAGCCCCCTGCATCCGTAAAACGGACTGTGTACATGAGGAGGTCGGGATACGCTCGTGGAACCGCCGGGCAGGAAGGATGCAATGGACACCGGTGTCGCCCTACCGCTTGTGTCGCGTTCCCGAACATGTACAGGCGAAATCCGGCAAGCGTGTCCAGTACGGGGACATCCAGGGTTGAAGACCTGTCGTCGGGGATGGGTAGAGTAAGCAGGCCCTTTCGCCTCTCGGTGAGGTCGGGGTAGAGGCAGACGGCGTCGTTCGAGGTGATGAAGTTCATGAGGAGGGTGGTCGGGGCTTCGATGATCAACTCGATGGGTGGGACGCGGGATTGCACGAATAGGATCTCTCGGTCGAGCGTCGAGTTGCGCATCCGGAGAATCTTCTCGACGTTGGCTCCATAGTGTTGGTATCCCAGCAATTGACATTTGCCGTATGTGAATATCGCGGTCTCGACAAGGCGGTATCCATTTCCACGATCGGCCGATGGGTCGTCGTCATCGTACTCCTCTTGGTTTGGGGCGCCTAAGTCCGGGTGGCCCTGTCTAGTATACACTTCCAGGACGCGTGGCATGGGCACGTCTTCCACAAAGATCCGAAGGGCAGCTATGCCGCCGATTACCGCGCCATGGTATTGCATCGACTCGAGGAAGGGACCTGGATCAAGCCCAAATTCCCGGAGGGTGTGCCGAACGCGAGCGGCGACCGGGTTGGTGACGAACTTTTCCAGGTGTCGGCAGGAGGCGTTTAAGGCGCAGCGGTCCGAGAAGGGGAGGAACGAGACAATGCGCAGCCCTAGATCGAGAGGAAGGCGGAATACTGGCGCGGCTTCGGGTGGCGCTGAAAGAGAAGGAGGTTAGTTATGGATGGATATGTGAGTATAAAACACTCACTATGACGCTCGCGACAGAAGTGGCACCACTCAAGCTCCTGTCGGTATGGGTAGGACTGGTGTACCCTTCGAAGACGCATTATTTCTGGGGAGAATAAAAGAGGAAAAGAAAGGTTATATGTAGTTGGGGATTTGTAAGTTCGCACGGTACCGATTGGCCACCTCGACGGCTTGAGCAACATTAGTAGCCGCTCGGTCTCCTTCTAATAAAGAGTGATGCGTGCAGAATCGTGAAGGGGCGTGTGGCCCGTAGGACAGTACGCCCTTCAAAAGATAAGTTGCAACGTCTACGGAAAGATTGGGATGACATGCGTAAAACTACTGAAGCGACATACGGAGATAATATACGTGCGATGTTGGACAGAAGCCAGTAAAGTATTGAGCACCTACAGGAATGATAACGAGGCTGTCAGCATTAGTGCAAGTCTTTCAAGGAAGTGCCCACCTCGGAGATAAAATACTTACGAAGAAGCGTGGCCCGTAGGACAGTACGCCCTTCATAAGATAAGTTGCAACGTCTACGGAAAGATTGGGATGACATGCATAAAACTGCTGAAGCGACATACGGAGATAATATACTTACGATGTTGGGGAGAAGCCAGTAAAGTATTGAACACCTACAGGAATGATAACGAGGCTGTCAGCATTAGTGCAAGTCTTTCAAGGAAGTGCCCACCTCGGAGATAAAGTACTTACGAAGAAGCGTGGCCCGTAGGACAGTACGCCCTTCATAAGATAAGTTGCAACGTCTACGGAAAGATTGGGATGACATGCATAAAACTGCTGAAGCGACATACGGAGATAATATACTTACGATGTTGGGGAGAAGCCAGTAAAGTATTGAACACCTACAGGAATGATAACGAGGCTGTCAGCATTAGTGCAAGTCTTTCAAGGAAGTGCCCACCTCGGAGATAAAGTACTTACGAAGAAGCCAGTAAACTATCTTGAGATGCAAGATCGGTGGGACTGTCAGCATCAGCGCGGTATTCAGGGGCGGGCTCACCTGCAATGTTTACAGGGGCTCTCGAGGGATGAAAGATGCTTCCCCAAGAAGGGCTGGCGGAAGTTTGTCGGCACGATGCCTCTGAAAGCATCCAAGCAGCCATCGATGTATAAAGAAGAAGCGATTCATGGGATGTCTATGAATTGCAAGTAACGAACCAAGAGGGCGATGCCTCCAGAAGCACTCGAGGGATGTACAATGGTTGCACAGAAGGTGTAGGGGATGAACCGTCACTGCGTTGTCTCCAGAAGTACAGAATAGGTGTCGTTCCATTGTATAAACAAGCACTCGACGGACGAGCGATGTCTACGTAACGATCGCGCGGTCGGTTTCATCGGTGCGATGCCTACAGAGACACTGGTGAGCTTGTCAGCGTCAGAGAGCTATTCAGGGCGACGGGCGAACCTGCAATGCCTACAGAGGCACTTGATGGATGAACGATGCCATCGCAAGAAGGGCACGCGAGAGTTCGAGGGTGCGTTGTCTCCGGAAGCACTGCACGAATGAAGAATGCCTGTGGAAAGTGCGGATTGGAGGAATTGTTGTTGCGTTGTGTCGAGAAGCACCCGGCGGTGGTGGGGTGCCTACAGAGACATGGGCGGGACGGTCAGCATAAGCGCGATATGCGGGGCGACGGGCGCACCTGCAATGCCTCCAGCGGCACTCGAGGGATGAACGACACCTTCGCAAGAAGGGCACGGAGGACTTCCAGGTTGCGTTGTCTCCTGAACCATACTTCCCCCCCCGTTCGATATCGAAATCGCAGGCGAGCCCTCGTCAGTGCGATGGATAGAGAAACACAGAACAACTGATCAATAGTTACACAAGCCAGGCAAGGCTTCTGATCTACAGTCCTGACACGCGCCCTTGGGGCATCCGTTGATAGCGATGCCCCAGGCTCCTTAACCAGCCGCTCGTATCGAGCTTTTTTGGCCGGGATCTGACTCCGACTGAGGAGCATGAGGACAATGTTTGGCTGTAAACTTTTGATGCAAATATTTACATCAGAAGGCATAAACCAAACATTGTCCTGCGCGATCCGAACGCTCGATACGAGCGGCTGGTTAAGGAGCCTGCGGATGCCCCCGAAAATTCCAGGACGGAATAACTTCAATAAATAGAACGATGTCATTAGCTTCCCTGTATGTATGTGTACGGCTCCATTAATATTGTTACGTTTCCGACCACCCCAAGACTTCAAGCGGCCAACAATTCCCGCTAGCCAACCTTTCGACGCTCCTGGTGCTTATCATTCCCCGTCTCATAATGGGTGAATCTGGAGACCCGAGGACCCACAAAACCCAATGTCCCGGCTTCATTGATTCAACGTTCAACGTGGAATCAAGTTCAATGGTATGCGGTATATGAAATGTGACAACGGCGACATACATAAGTATATGACTACTGCAAACGCGGAGAGATATCTGAGATCTCAAGATGGCTCTAACGGCCTTTGAGAGTAACGATGTCACGACAGGGCCCATATCTCATGACAAAGTGCTTCTGAGGCCCTCCACCCAGTAACGCACCTAAACGCATCTTGACCTAGTGAGAGTTCGTTAGGCTCCCATAAATGTCGATACATTGATTACTACTCACCACTTCATGCATAGCTCGACATTCCTTCTCCATCTCGGTCGAAGATTCGACCGCTTTACGCTGAATCTCCGCCAACTCCTTCTCCAATCCCTGGACAACAGACATCGATCCTCAATCAAACGGCTCTCGATGACCTTAGGGAACTTACAGCAACGTCCTTCGCCAGCGCCATTTCACCGTGGTCAGACATATGGACCAGCTTAGAGTGAAGGTCCACTACTCCCTGAAGTTCTTTGAGCTCGTCCGGTAGCTGGGACAGTAGAAGTTGAACTGATTGGGTCTATGGAATCGACTTTCATGTGAGTATACGCGGATCGTCCGCCACAGAGGCATAAACGTACCTCACTGGCGATCTCTTTACTGCGAAGATATAGCTCTTTCAACAAAATAGCGCGCCTTAAAATGCGTGCATGCTCCTCCTCGTATTCTCTTCCCTAAATCAGATCTCGTCAAGCCAGAAGGACGAAGACATAAATGTAGCTATCCGTACCAGGTCATAAACCCGCGCGCCCCACTCGGTATTGGTCTTGAACCCATCGTAATCCTCTAAATCCAGTACGACGACCAGTTCGTAAAATCTTCGAATCTGAGCGTCATGCAGATGAGAGCGGTGCACAGACTGTAGGAATTGTTCGCTGTTGGGGGACCTCCTTGGTGATCTTCTGGTTGAAAGACTGGCCATATCATGAAGGTCGAGGCTGTGTATGTCGGGAATCACGTCGAAGCTGTTGCGTCAGGCGGTGCATGAGTTGGTGTCCTTGTCGCCAAAATATACGCGTCCTGAGCTTACATGTTGATCAGGCCATCTATCTTTCCTGGGATGCGGATCTTTGTTTTAGAGAGGCCGTCTATCTCGGGCGTGCTTAGCTCTCCGAATGGCTTCCTAAAGGCTACGATCGGTCCTTCAGCACCAGAAACCCACAACACCCCGCAAGCGTGCTATCAGAGAAAGGATTATAGTCAGCTTCTACAGCGAGTGAAAAGGAAGACACGGTGCGTACTAGACACGCAAAAGCTTTCCAGAGTACATGGGAGAGTAGAAGCCGGGAGGAAATCCTTTGCTTAGTGTTCCTTGCCTCGAGAAGTACTAGAACGAGATATGAATGAAAGTTAGTTCAATTTTATACACAGAGATGGTACGAACCCGTATCGGCGATGTCCTTCCATTTCAGTGTCGGCCCCTGACCCTCTGCTAGGAGGAAGGCTATGGCAATTACAACCCCTGCCAAAGAACGTCAGGAACCCTGTACAGGTCAAAGAGCGTCAATCAGCTTTACATTCAACAGCGGTTCGTGGCATGGGTCTAAGAAGTATCGAGTGGTGAGAGGTGAGGAGTCGAAACTCCGATGGTAGAGCGGTTTTGAAGAAAAACGGACAAAGGGACGGAGTCTACGGACCAGATTCCCGGCGGTCACAAAAGAGATTCGCGCCCTGCAAGCGGCTCGTCCAACTGAAGCCAAACGATTCACTTGCGCAGTTGGTTTTGAGCTCGAAGATGCCTCCCAATTTTTTACTTTCCCCAGTTTTTCGCAAATCATGAAACTCCTATGGATTCAAACCAGTGTTAGATCGCGGCAAGATGAATGTTAATGCTGAAGAAGTGAAGACACGTACAATGCATGGCGGTTTAAGTAGTTCGCGAAGTCCCGAGTACAGCTCCAAGTCTCATATGCGACCTACTTGTTTCGATAACTACATTGGCACCGCGGAGAGACATGGTCAAGAGCAACCTCAGCCTGGGTTCAACGTTCAACGTTCATCATTGATCGCGCCAGCCGCGGCACGATCAACCAGCTCAGGCCTCTCAACTCTTCCTATGCACCCAGAATTGCGAGTAGAGGCTATGAACCCGATTGACACCATGGCATAAATTGAGCTCTAGGTAGCAGATGATGATACCACGACCTGAAGCGCCCATAGAGCTGGGATCGAAGTAGTTTCCAGTGTGTGCCAAACACTGATGGGGCCGACTAAAGGTACAGTCGATGGCACGTTGACATGTTACCTTGAAGATAGCCGACGCCCATTGAGGCCTGTGGCCTTTGCATCTGACTGCCAAGGAACACAGGTCAATTGTCTTCAGTTGCTAGAGGCCGAGACGATTAGTAAGTACCAGGGGAGTTACGACCAGAATGATCATGATTCTGTCATTCCTTCAGGTCAAATTCTACTTCGTAATAACGAAGGCAGAGCCCCCGTCTCCTCGAAAGGGGTAAAGACTAAGGCTGGAACCCCTGGTAAGAGATATGGGCCGGAGCTCACGTATTGACGCCGGAGAGCACCAGCTTTCGTCCTCCAAGCTCAGGCGGATGGGGCGGACCGCGTCGCACGATTAACTTGGACTGGACCGCCGTCGGTTCGTTGCATACATATATTGTGTATTCGGTAGTTTGTCTACATATTGTTTTGTGCCCCGTGTCAAGCTCGCTCCCGTACCATGCTTACATCCGCCTTTTGGGTCCTCCATCCCGAACTCGGCGCTTACTATGACCTTTCTGTCGGACCGAACGCCTGATCCGTCGGATCTCCCAAATTTGTCGCAATGTTCCCAGGATTCGACCCAACGAAACCTGACAAAACCGCCGAATTCGATTTCGGCGGTTTTGACCCCCATCTCAGCCAACTGGATCCCAGCGTACTGACTTTCAGTGAGCGGAGAGGATCGCTGCTATACGATTTGCTACCCTGAGGTGCGTTGGATGACCCTTGTTGTCCAAAATGTCTCTAATCGCAGTTCTCTATCCTCAGGTCTTTTATCAGCTCGGCTCTTGAACCTGGGGCCTGACTCACTACTCCTCAACGTTAACCAACCGTTAATCGTCAGACTCGCTCTCCCTGGTAGGGACATACATCCATCCGTCGAGGTAAGTATCTATTCTCTTATGTTGTCTGACCCTAGTCTCACTTTGTTGCGACCAATCCATCTTCACGTCACAGCGATTGGCCTTCTCCGTCCGCCAGTCGTCTCCACCCACAGCCTCATTCAAGCTTAGGAGGGCTCGCTGCATTTTTCGCTCAGTCGATTAGGTCCGTTGCGTCTATTCCCTCGTGAGTATATGGTTGAGCTTATGTCCGGAAAGCAGGATGAACAAGCCTCGCCTCTTGGGCGTGCTCGGTCTTTCTTCCACCTCCGATGACAGCCCTCCAGGATGATCTCGACTCGACTCCGAGCGATCCTGACCATTAACACCGACTACCCCATTCTTGCGATCTTTCACAAGCGCCGTTTCAACCAAGGGACTGCATCGGTTTCGGCCCTGCTGCAAGGACGGCGATCCGCGGGGCATCAAGGACTGTTTTACTTGCTCGAACCCTACCATCTTCCAAAGTTCATTCCTCCATCACGTACGGTACTTACCATCATCGTAACAACATATATTCGTCCTGTTTCTTTCTCTCGATCTTTATAGCCTACAACGCGTTCAACGACCCCCTTCGTCCACTTCATACTTAGGGCGCACGCCAAGCTCGTTCCATTCGACAAGTTATACAAGCAAGCTTTCATCGTCCAGAAGAATTTTATAAATATGATGGATACATAGCATAAGACTAAACACGGCGATAAAGTAGCACCCCTGCCTTCGTACGGCTTGTTAAGAGGAGGAGAGAATATTCCATGCCACGGCAAATGAGGGAACGAAAGTCCTCTTACGATTACCCTGCTGGGGAATCACAATGTCGTTCGATTCCTGCTTCAAGCGCTTTGAGGCCCTCCTGTCCTTCAAAGCGGAAAGTCTAGCCTGGAGACGTAGACAACAGTGACCAGTCAGGCAATTGTGTGAAATCAGGCAGTAGCGAAACTATTCACCTCAAGGAGTGCAATGTCTTCATCAAGGGTTTTATCATCATGTTCTTCCACCACAGTCGCCTTTCGTTTACCTAAAGATTTCCGACCTTCCCCTGGAGCAGCTCCGGAGGAAGTGGGAACAGGTGAACGTAGCGACGAGGCGTCTGAGGCGGAGGGCTCCTTCACTTGCGGTGGGGCGATCCCGTCTGCCTCGAGGATAGCTATCCATGAGTCATGTCAGTGACTTCCCTATAGAAGAGAGGGATAGAGTCGATATACGCACCAATATGACGATATTTGAATACAAACCTGCATACTTGCTTCCACTCAATCGGCTGCCAGTGGCGACGTATTACTCCGCACAAAGGTTTCTCTCGTCCAAGTCTGTAGAAAGAAGTGTAGGTAGGGATCAAGGTCACAAAGGTTCCAATTAAGCGATCGTAGCCACGTACTTGACACAGTGCACAAGTCCCTTTTTCGTGCTTTCGTGAATGCGGTAGTCCTCTGCAAACACACTTAGTGCCGGTGTTTCGGGTACCAGACTATATTCCGCGACTGCCATAACCGAAACGACGATCTGCCCAAATTGTTTCGCTGCGGCACCAAGAGAGGATTCATCGTCTACGACAGGTAAAAAGTCACATCCTCTGAGGAAGGGCTTGAGCCTAGAAGCTCACCTGTTAGCTCTAAACTTCCGAACTCAAAGGCCCGTGTCGCTGTCCGGTCCTTTACAAGTTGATCGCAAAAGTGCTTGGTCTTCGACTCTGAGGCAAGGCTATCCTTGAACACAATGCCGCCACGTGAAGAAGCATTGGCACCGTCGAGGTAGACATATATAGAGTGGTTAGTTTCCTGCACTTTCTGGGATGGGACGGTAAGCCCAATGCTGAACTCCTTTGAGTCGAAAGGAGGAGGATCAGCGGACCAACTCATAAGTTATCATAAGGAATGTGTACGAACTTTTCCCGTCTCACAAGGGATCCAACACACGACCTGAGAACCGTCGTCGCTTGTTTCAACCTTGTGCTCTTTCAATCTTCCCCCTTCAATGTCGATCCAGGCTTCGAATCCTTGCGGTGAAATAGGCATGTCGTATCTGTCCTGTCGAAAGGTTGGGAAGTAGGAGTAGTAGGAGTAGTTTGCCGTTGCTCAAGGGGAGTTCGAGAGTCGCCAAATGTTTAGCCAAGGGGAGACGCGGTTGGCGTCCTTAACGCTCATCTTTCTTTAAGTAGCGGGAGTCAGGTTTGTGTTTATTTGACAGTGGCCTGTAAATGCCTGCATGAGGGAAGACAAAGGAAGAGATGACGAAGGGTGCGTACCGCGAGCAGCCCATGCCAAATCGAATACCCACCGTGCAGCTGGCCGACTAGGTACGATTGAGGGATTTGACCATGTCTCCAGTACAAAAGGTGTTGCCGAGGGTGGCGAATGACCCATCTAGATATCATATATCAAGGTGAGTATTGACTTGGCTGATTCAGAGGAAGAACTACGGTGAAGGAAAGCCCTGAGATCGGCTTGTAACGTGGAGGGCGGATTCCGCCCGGTGTCTCCGGTGGATGGACGCGCAATGTAAATCGGAGAGCGCAGACTTGATCCGACATTCTTGGCTACAGGCCCGGAGCGACAACACAATCGACTCACCATGTAAAGGCGCTGGCCAGGAAGTGTTGGGTGTCGCGTCCGACAGGACGCGACAGCTAT
Organism: Ephemerocybe angulata; assembly: GCA_013368325.1. Lineage (NCBI taxonomy): Eukaryota > Fungi > Basidiomycota > Agaricomycetes > Agaricales > Psathyrellaceae > Ephemerocybe > Ephemerocybe angulata. The sequence continues at coordinate 51,489 of JAACJK010000124.1, forward strand.
CCTCACGTAGCACTCGGCCCGGTCGCCGGTCGCCCGGATGGTTGAGCAATGGGCCAGGATCGGAATCTTCAATCATCTCTCATCTCATAGAAGATAGACTGAGCCGCCTTCTTCCTCTAGTCTTGCTGTTGCTCTCCCCAAGGCCAGAGAACTTGCACCACCGTTTTACCCATATTTGAATATCTACGCCAGCCCCGTCTTGCCAGAGACACCCTCCGCCCAACATATACGGCTTTTACGCACTATTCCTCCTACCCGCGCCGCGATCGAAACAGAAGATATGCCTCGGGCCCCGTTCAACCCCCTGAGGAGCGCCAATTATCAGCACTCCATTTCCACCGTTTCTCCCCCTCTCGCCGTCTTCGTCTCATCCCCTCGTTCCCTTCCCAGCTGGGATACAATCTACCCGATAAAATAAGCCTCTAGCAGCTGAAGTACGGTAGCAGTCCCGGGGAGAATATCCAGTTGCGCTTCGCCTGGGTGCTTGGAGTAGATTTAGGAGTCTGAGGGTGGGGCAGAACAATTTCGTGTACATCTTAAACAAGGGACGAGAATGGAATTGAGACCTGTAGCCAAGCCGAGACTACATGAGGCGACGGTTTATATTTCGTTACATACATGAAGTAAAAGTTCAGTGTTCAGCTATAAGGTGTCACCCACGATCGTCCATAGACCGCAATGGAACAGTACTCCTCATAGAAGTAGTCCGCGTCATTAACGTGATCCTCCCCCTCCTCCCCTCCTTCTCGCTTTGATTGCAACATCACGCTCAGATAGTGGTTTGCAGCAACGTTCAGAAGGTATTCCTCCTCCTTTCCGCCAGCCTGCGGCGGAAGGAAGAAAGTTATGTTTTCCAAATCATCGTCAACGATGGCGAGTATGATGGCCTCAATGGTACTGTCGACGCTAAGGAATTCCTGGGAGTAATTAAGAAAAATCGTTGCCTCTGAGAGGTGATGCAACCGGTACAAGAATTCCGGAAGATCTAAATCAGAACAAGGCAAAGTTAGCGTAGATTCGCAGACTGCTCAAGTCGCACACCTACCCGGTGTTCTGTCTTCGCGGATAAAAAGGTCGAGGTACTCAACCTGAGAGCCTTGCGAAGAAGCATAGGCGTATAGGGGCTCCAACCCTTCGGAAGAAATGGTAAGGGCTAAGGAGCGCACTGGGACACATCCAGCGGGGAATAACGCCAGCCATGAGAAGATGTCGTAGCCGCGTGGTCCCAAGGAGATCGATTCGAAAGCCTGGGATATTTGACTACTGGGTCTCGTGGGCATCGACAAGTCGGTATAGCCAACGTCAAGCTGTACGCTTGTTAGGTGTGGAAGAGCAAGGAGTAGATTTGCGAGTACGGCAACGCTGGGAAGGGTGGCACTGATCTCGACATGGGTCAGGGTTGCGCATGAAAGAAGACTTGTCCAAGGGAAGGGCGAGCATTGCCCAGGACCCAACTTGAGTTGATCGAGGTTGATACTAACTGCCGCAGTGATCTGGACCTCGCTGAAGTAAGAGAGGAGAGCATCGCCGATGATGTTTACAGCGTCTGCTCGTATAGGCCCTGGTACTGAAGGTTGCGCATCGAGGATGAGTTGTGTGGAATCCACCCTTGGAAGTGTATGAAGCGGGGACCGAACTATTTCAGCGAACCCTACTAGCTTCTCGAACGAATCGAACCGAAGGTCTTCTGCGTCTCGAAGTAGATTATATCGAGCCCATGGAACCCAGGCGCGGCCAACAAGGGCCATGTTCAAGAGATCCGATTTGGAAGCATGGAAATCGATGATGCGTTCAACGATCTTGATGTCCATGTCGACGCTGTACCAGGGTTGGTTGAACTGGGCGTTATTGGCATTCCCGGTGCATAAACCTTAGTAGACGCACTTGGGATTGAATTGAGACGATAAAGGGGAGACGCAGACTCAGAACAGGGAGAGAAATGGAGTGGACCGAGGGCTGGCGTCCAGGGCGACGAAGTATAAGTTGAAAGAGGGGCGACAAGAAGGGTGTTCCGGTCATTCATTGTTTTGACTTTTGTACCACATAGGCATGGAATAAAGAGGTGAGTGGCGCAATCGCCCAAAGGGCTTGGCGTTCAAGTTGTTTTTGGAACTAATGGTCCAGTTGTTTGAAACAAATGGTCCACCACCAACATGCTGCACGCTTCTTTTTGTTTGTAGACATTCTCAGCCTAACAACGCGTCCTCAATGTAGTGGCTAAGGGCTTGGGTATCGAGGGGCATCATGGGCCGGCGGGTGGCAGGGTATTCACCTTTATATGGAGGCTTTGAGTGCATCACACCCCAACATCGAGCCACCGTCATGCCAAAAGTTGAGAAAGTCCGTCCCCGACACAGGTTCTTCCACAAGCTCCTGTTCGACGAGACCCCCGAGACACTACCGTACATCCTCAAGATTACTCTCTCTCCTAACTTGAAACGACCGCGCGGACAGAGCCCCAATGAAGAAGAAGTGGGGAGAGCGGCTCCCGACATCCCCGCAGTTATGGGAGCTCCCGACATCCCCGAAGTTACGAAAGCTCCCGCCGACATCCCCGCTCAAGCACCCGCACAGCAGGAGGTGGAGGTTGAACAGACTCCAGCCAAACGTCAGACAGCATCGGACGGTCGGAAGGTAGGCAGAAAATTGTTCGTTTTTGGCCATCGTTTCACGTCATTCATGACTTCAATCTAGTATAACGAGGCACCATTCGGAAACTTCAAGGACAGGCGCCTATATGGCAAGAATAGTTTCTACTACCACTTGTTTGTCCACGACGAGGATATTTCCCAACCTCCCGATCATCCACCAGGGATGACCTTCCAACCAGGAACCCTATTTATCCATCGAAATCCCACTACGTCCAAAGTCCAGTCTTGGATATGGGAAAACGACCCGGCTCGTGTCGGCGAGGGACTCTGGGCTGCACTGCAAAACTTGGAGGAGCGTCAAATACACAGTCGGGCATATGTCTATACTGTTTCTGCTCGAGGATATCCTTCTTGGGTGCTCCGCGACACGCATAGGAAGAAGCAGAATCAACCGCCTGCGGAGAAGTAGTTCGCGGGTTGCACGCGCAGATTGAACAATGCGTCCGCTACCATGATTCTAGGGGTAGATTATAGATTGATATAAAAATTCTGACTGAGCAACAGTTCGGGAGAAACTTGAAGCCAGTGGTTCTGTCGAAGAATACGGAGAACAAGTAATGGTTCTAGCCTGAGTAAGGTTCCAGTCATCATTGATGTCGATGGGGATTGGGCTAGCTGGGAAGCGTTGAGCGTACAGCACTGCACAGCTTTGGTGGGCGCAAATGCGAACTACCGATGGGGAACTTGAAGGGCGATGGTGCCTCGGGCCCCGAAACATCTTCAATTTCGATCGCGGCGCGGGTAGGAGGAATAGTGCGTAAAAGCCGTATATGTTGGGCGGCAGGGTGTCTCTGGCAAGACGGGGCTGGCGTAGATATTCAAAGATGGGTAAAACGGTGGTGCGAGCACTTTCAGGGACTCGGCGTATAGATATCAATTCTCCGGTTCAAGGCAACGGTGAGATGAAGCGCTGCGCATCCATAGAGTGGGATCGGGGGAAGACGAGAACACCGGCATGTACGAAGGGACGGGTGGTGTTGGGCTTGATCTATCTGCTTTGGAGGACTCAGTTTGGAACTCAACCTTGATGAGATTGGGACATACTGGATCTCGACGAAGCTATACCCTCTTCGCTCAAGCCTATCCTGCAAGTTCTCTGGCCTTGGGGAGAGCAACAGCAAGACTAGAGGAAGAAGGCGGCTCAGGGGATGAAGCTGACACCATAGTCTTCATATCCGGGGATGTTGGCGCTGATTTGAACGGGTCTCCGAAGGCCATATACGTCCGGGAGTCCACAGGAGGTTCAACTTCTACACTCAAGTAAGTCATCTTGCCTCGGAATGGGACGCGACACTCACAATTGGATTGGATGACGACCAAGGCGCGCTAAAACGCGTGTCCGCCCACATACTTTGCCCTAACGAGGAATCCAGATTCGCGCTTCTGGTGGTCTCTACTCGCATTATTTGGAGCCTGGCGGACAGTCAAACTTCGGCCTCGAGATACATAGACGTATATTATACTCGCCTGGGTGACCTTAGCCCTTCAATACCTTCGATCGGAGTGCTTGACATGTCGACAACCCCAGAGAGCCCCGATAAGCAGGCGCAGGCGACTCATGGGGCAGCGTTGCGTGCCGTTGTGGTGGACGAATCATACAGCCAATCCGTCCAATTCGTCGGAATTGTCGAATGCGCTGCATATGGTGATAGGTTCCCAGGCTTCCAACTCCGACGGTGCCCACTGGCAGGCGCTCACAGCCTCGTCCTTCTCCCCTATACTCATCTCTGGCCTAGTGGACTCCTGGTACCCGACATAAACCTCTGTCAGAGAGTGAATAACGCTTATGTGGCCTTAGTTGAGATTCAGGTGAGCATCGTTCTCGGGCTTGCCCACAATGCCGCAACCTCACCGAATAGACGCCCGCATCAGACCCCAGCGCAGGATAGCTTTCTTCGCATGTTCAGAAGCCCATCCGATCTTTCTTAGTTCTTCGGCAGCAGAAAACCCTCCGCATTTCTGACGGACGGCCTCTTTAATTGTAAGCTCGTTCATACAGGTGCTCTCTCTTACGAACCCGCCATTCGATCCAGCATCCAGCGTCGATCTCGAGGGGAACGACTCCTTTCGTCCCGCACCAGCTAGATGGAGTCGCTCAGGTCTCTCAATTGGAGGACACTGTACCGACTGGCATGTAAGTTCGCAAACCTGAGGCTCGAGGTTCGAGATGCCTGAGTCTCCTAAGGTGAAGGAGCCGTTGGACAGCGATGACTATTTTAATGAGGTGGACGAGCTTCAGGATGACGATCCTGGATGATAAATCTCCTCAATGTCCGTTCTATGATGAATTCCTTCCAGATTCTCCCCGTGCTGAGCTCAATCGATCACATTGACTTCCCCACTAAACATCGGTTTGAGCGCGTTCTCACCACTCTTGCTCGCCTTGTGTCAAACCTCGAGGCCCCGAACCCCGAACCTCGAACCTCGAAGTTCTCGAACCTGCATGCCAGTCGGTGACTGTCGGTCCGGTACTCTGCTCAATAGACCATTCATACCATCTACTCAGAATCCTTTTGGAGGTGCTGCCGTCATTATGCGGGCTCGGCCGAAATTGCTGAATCGGCCTTGTTCACCACTCGCCCGGAACAGGTGCTCGGGTGGACCGTGCGGGGCTGTTGGGTTGTTCATCGCGGATCCTCCTCCTTGATTCAATCGTGAGGTCACCTACTGATATTTAATTGTCACCATTCGAGCCATAATATTGCGCACTCTTTAGTCGAGGATTCGCAGTCAATTCTCCTGAGGGTGGAAGATTCTCGTCGTGATGCAATGCGCCGAATGGCCAACATCAGTCTAGATGTGTCGATAAATAGTCTATTAAGTCCGGGCCTGCGGAAGACGCGGCAGCAGCCTCTCTATGCAAGGTAAGACTGCCTGAGCTGAGAACTCGTAATCTAGAAGAAACGCAAACGCAAACGCCAAGGTGCGTCGGCATTGCCACTGTGGCAAATACTATAATCTACAATTCTAAATCCTAATTTCCCGGCAGCGGGCGCCCTACGTGTCTCCCGATATCGCACTCGTGTTGTATACAGTATGCGTGTACTCATCTTCACTGGACGAAGATTTCTGAAGGAATTCTGAATTAGCGCGAGACTGAAATGAAAAGGAACGACCGACCTACCTAATAGCATGTGGTGGAGAGCTGGGAGCGCAATATACTGTACGTTACTCGAGACAGGACACCACCTGACCGAAATCAAGGGGAGGTGCGCTTGGCTATTCGAGGCACGACGTTGGTTGGGGAGTTATCGAGGTCAGTCGTTAGTCTGTAATGATTCGAGGGCACACTCACAAATCAGTCAATCCCTTCCCATAGCCTCCAGCTCCGTCGCTGGCCTCCAAGCCTAACCGTACACCGATTGGCAAGAAGAACGCGAGACTCGGGCTCAGCGATGCAAGGGTTAGTGTGCTTGAAATTCGTTGAAGTTCGTGTCCGCAATGCGAGAACCCCTGCAATAGCGCAGCGCCGAGCCGAGGGCGAGAGGTCGGGTACCTCGTTCAACTTTGAGAACTGACTGTGGTCCTATAAATGGAGCTGTGAGAAGTCGAGGGGGAGGTCAACCGTAGGAGCAATATCCATCGCAGGCTCACTCACCTCGCGTTGCATCCGACCAACCCGCTGCCTCCAGTCTCGTCGTTCAAAAGCAGGCCTGTGCTTCGACTGCTTCGCACTCTGTGTTCAATCTTGTGAGCTGATGCGTTACGGACGTCTCCGATGCAAGGTCAGAGTGAAATGGGGGGCGGGTGAGCGGCACGCGTCCGCAGAGTGGGATGGGTGGAGACTTCAATACGAAAGGACGAGCCGACCTCTGTTCCCGGCTTGGACATCCCTGACTCGGTGCTTCGCCTTCCATGATTGGTTGCAGTACGGCATATCGCTGTCGAGAGAACGTCGTTGGTTCACCAGGCTCGTAGAGAAATTACGAAGAAAGCAACTTACAGTGGGAAGAATGGCAGCTGTCGCCGTCGGGGCGGCTTCTCGTTCAGCAGGAGGCAAAGGGTGGCGGATGTGTATGACGCCGGCGCACTCCCAGAGGAGTACGGGGCGGCCTGGTCTCGGTAGTCGAATTTGACGCCGCAGAGATGGCGGGGGATATAACTGAAGTATAACTAGGAATAAAAAGGAGCATCGGGGGACGAGTTGGGAGAGCTGTACTCACCTAATCCATGGAGGGCATAACGTCCCTGTGTAAGCACCAGTTCGTCCCATTAAATGCAGTAACAGGGGCAGGTTCGGGAGCCACCATGTCAGTGCGGATTGGATTGGCCGCGCATGCCAACATTCTCAATGTCCAATCTGTAATCGAAGGTATAGTGACGCGTGGGCGACCATATACACCCAGGGGTTCGACGGACGTTACAAGGGTGGGTAATCTGGGGTTTTGATTCCAGTGTATCCCGGCATACCATCGTTCCTTGAATTTGCACGCCGTACGAGTCGCCATTGGATTGGATGACGACCAAGACATGCTAAATCGCGTCAAGTTGAGTACCAAGCCTCAGGATCGTGTAATCGACTACGTACTGTGCTCCAAGAACGACGTTGATTTCCAAAGTCGCGCTTCAGTGTGCCTCTACTCGCACTGGTGAGTGAGAACAGTCAAGCTTCCGCCTCGAGATATATGGATATATTATACTCACCTGGGTCACCTTACCCCTCCAACACCCTCGATTGGACTTCTTGGCATGTCGATAGACCCCAGAGAGCCCCGATGAGCAGTCGCATGCGACTTGTGGGGCAGCAGTACGTGCCGTGTCGGTGGACGAATCAGACATGGAATTCGTCCAATTCGTCGGATTTGTCCAATCCGCTAGATATGGTGAGAGGTTCCCAGGATTGCAACTCCGACGGTCACCCCCAGGCGCTGCTGGGCCTCCCTTCCGACTCTCCTTCATAAACTCATCTCCGACGGCTCAATAGATTTTCGATACTATTGACACAAACGACACAGGGCCTTACCGTTGTGGAAACGATGTGTCTCAGCTGAGATACGGGTGAGCATAGGCGTTAGCCCGGCTCGTTATGGCGAACTGGCCGGATAGACGCCCGTAGACGGCGAAGGACAGGATAACTTGCTTGGCATCGGGATCCCTCGCTGCGGAGGCGTGGATAATCTCACAGGCTCGATAAGAAGGCTCGTCACTGACTTCCATCGGGCTGCAAGCCGATGGGAGCTTGTCGTCTGTGAGGCCTTACGCATCGCATCCGGTATGTTTGGCTGGTTATAGTTTTCTTCGGCCTGGAATCTGACATCCTCGTTATAACGCCAGTGGTCGCCAGGTCAAATGCTTTGCCATGGCTGGGGACGGAGGCTCCATGAGCGCTTGGTCGTATACCTTGTGGGCAAGCGCTGGCGCTGTCAGATTCGAAGTCACTTTGGCGAGGAGCCCCCAAAACGTCCCACCTCATGGATCGCCTGTTTATGCGATCTATTTGGGGCACTTCTATTGAGGGTAAGTATCACCTGTCCCTGACTCTGATACTGAAATGAAAGACTGACTGTTTTTGAACAGTTTAAAGGAGCCCATGCCAAGCACTAGGTTGGGAGCTTCGTATCGGGTTCAGAGTGAGTCGTGTTCCAAACTTTGGGCCTGCTATGGGCGCAGTCCATCCAGCACCGGTCATTGTCCAGCCCATTGGTGAGTTCGTCGTGTGATTCTGGAAACCGAACCATAGTAATCGCAGCCCAGACTTCAATACACTAGACCCTCTCGGAAGCCACCGACATATCGCATCGTAGCTGCGTCGGACCGCGTTTCTGAAAGCTCTGGTGATGGGTCCCCAGCGCTGAAGCGACCGAACCAGGGGGTCGAGTGGGATGATGGACGGGATGGGCTCTGCGATGCCTGGTACGCACTCTGCGCCCTCGCCCCTGCCCTTCGATTCTGACGCTCTTCCCGCCTAGCTCAGCATCGGTTGCCTCTTGGCTCATCGCAGTCAAACTTCTCTGTGCCACCGTGGACGCACTGCCCTCAACCTAATGGCATCGCTGCACCTCACCCCCCGGTCCCCGGATCAGCAGCTAATCAATATCACGGGCCGTAACCCCTCAACCTCAATCCCATGAGTCTGGCCAACGCCCAGCGTCGATGAGCATGAACAGCCTCCCAACGGCCAACAGAAACAGCAGCCACGATGCCATGGGAAGCTTCAGTGAACCGTCGCCTCTCATCAACCGTGGGTCGATGCTGCCTCCGACTGGAATACCTGAGGGCGTAGCAGCTGGCGGAGTGCCTCAGCAACCTCAGCAGAGTAACCCACCCGGCGCTCCGCAGGGGGGTAATTTCCCGCCAATGGTCAATGGCAGGCCCCCGAGTATGACGACGACGCCCCAAATACAGCCAATGATGTCGCAAAGCCCGTCGATGGGGAGTCGATTGGGAACCGCCAACCGATACGCCAGCCGGGCTCGAGCGATTATGTGGTTCAGAACGAGTTTCAAGGTTCCTTTAAAAGCAACAGCAACTTCTCCCTCAGGCAAAAGCTGATGCTGGAATTCCGGGCGACAAGGACGTTTCTGCTTTCACGATGAACGACAAGGTGTGTTTCACGCAGGTTCCTGAACTGATGTTACTGATGAAGCCGTTAGTTGGCGGTTCCCTAAGGCCCATTCAGGCTATTCCTGGTGGCCCTCAGACTCCCAGAAGCCCCCTCATATGTAGCAGCAGCAGCAACAGCTAGCACCAGCAGCAACAACATCGGCAGATGGGGCCGGAAAGCGCAAGGGCACTTCGCCACGCGAAGAGGTAAGCATCACAATCATTTCTGAATCCAAGCCAAGGCCTGACGTGACTCCTTTAGCACGATTAACAATCTATCGATTTATTTCCTCCTAGGGCTGCCCAATGGATAATCCCATGATACCCAAGGGTGTCACCCCAATGCCGCACCCCCAGACACCCAGCAGACACCCACCGTGCTGCCACAATCCTCCCGGTCATCTTCAGCAAGCACCTCCCCCGTCCGGAAACCTCCCCAAATGATAATGCGACCGAACATGGGTCCTCAGGGAGGGCAGATGCAAGGGCAAATGAACGGACATCCCACCGCCGATGAATATGAAGGACAACCAGGTCCGCCCCAAGGGCAGCAGGGAATGGGCGGGATGCAAGGTCGGATGGGTCCTCTGGGCGGGATGGGCCTTCCAATTGTAGGAATAGCCATGGTATGTGCAATTATCCCCTTCTGACACGACGCTGCTGACATCCTCTATCTCATCGTCGCTTCATCGCTGCGCTCGCCTAACCCTGCTCTCGCATCTTCTCGCACTCGACTCCATTTTCTTTTTCGATTTGATCGACGAACACTCTTGGGGCGGACAGCGGGATTGATTTTGAGAGGGTCCCCGGTTCGTGTGTTTGGTTCTGGCGGTCTTGCTTTCTTCGCGGACCGGGGTCTTACCATGCGCTTTCAAGGTACCTCCCAAGCCGCATATCCTGATGCCTACCAGCGCTATCTTGTCTCATCTCTCCACCATCTCTCCACTCTCTCGCTCTATTCTTCACATTCTTTTGTTATTTCGACGAAACGTCGGTTGACATAATCGTTTTGGTTCGATTCGAGTGCTTTGACCCCCTATCCCCATCCTATATCCATTTTCTCAGCCATCGCTTGTTTCGTCCTCTGCTATTTACCGGCCCTGCGCTCCTCGTCTCTTCTTCCGGTGATCTTCACCAACTTGTATAACTAGCTCAACGACTTGCTCTATGTAAACCGCCATTCCTTCTTCGTTTTTATCCCTCGTTGTCTTCATATGTCGTCGTTTTAATAATTCTCTTCCTCTCCCTCGACCCTGGGTGTTAAACCTTGGGCGGCGATTCATCTCGAAGCACCTCATCATCTTTCCGCTTTCACATCCTTTTCGTCTCCGTCGTCTGTGCGTTCGCAGTTTGTGATGTGCTCGCATTTTCTTGTCGTTGCTGTGTTAATGCTTGACCGACCTTTTTTGTTTCCCACAACCATCTTGCCTTCTATCCATCCTCCTTGTCTTGGCGTGCGGCGTCTTTCCTATCTTCCATGCCACCATCCTTTGGCCTTCGCTTTTTTTTCCTGGGTTTCATTCAACCTATCCTTCTCATCACCCTTTGGCTCCAGGCTTTAGTCTTTATTCCCTTCTCTTCTACCCTCTGTAGTTCCAACACCCATTTTATACTCTTGGCCCTGAACCGCCTCATGCTCCCCATCCTCCATCCTCGTTTTGTCTTTTTCTGCTTCTGCTCCCCTTTTTTCCTTTTCGCTTTGCCTTCTTACTTTGACTTTCCTACTCGTTTTGTCTGATACATGTCTTCCTGTTTTGGCTCCGTCACGGTCCCCGTCTATACTACTCATGTGCACAACTTTGCTGAATAAATACCTCTCCTCTCTGTGCTCGCAACCTATGCCCACGTTTGCTTCCTGCTCTTTTCTAAGATTCAGTCGAGCAGGGAGGCACTCCTCCACTTCAACAATGCATGCGTCGATAGACCATTAGCGCCCGCGGAGGCTTTAGCGCTCATCGTGCGAACCTTCCCTGGCTCCGGAGCCAGCCGAGCCATCAACAGCATCCCAATTGAAGCTCTCCACCGACCATGATGTCGCCGCCTTCCTCGATGGTTGAGCATTCAGGGATGTTCGTCACTTTCGGGGACTCTTCCCTGTCCCTCTACCCTTGGGCTCTGCCCCGCGGGGTCTCGCGAGGCCTACGGATTGACCTTTCGTCGCAACGACTTCTGATGTGAGTGCTGGTCGGATCTAGGGGAGGTAATAATCTATCATGGCAGGAGGAGGGAAGGCCGGCTCACCCTTTGGTGTAATACTATGTAGGTTCAACCATCGCCATCGGCCCGCGTACCCATATACCATGATAGCGAGTACTCAGTATCCTAGGATGATCGACCAACGAAATAAGGCTTGGTTAGTATTACTCTCTCCTCGTATACATATGGTTTGACTCGATGCGTCTCTACCACCTTCAACGTTCCTCACCTCGTCCAGCGGCCGTCACTCTTCAAGTTCATAAACACAGGGACGAGCCTCCTCTTACCCCGTCACAGGTCCAAGTCAAAATACACATATCGCCGAGACTACTCTGCATCCTCCCGGTCTCCACATACGATCTGAGGTACCCTCCACCGAAACCCTTCCTCTTCTCTTCTTGTCGACGGCTTCATCGTTCCGCAGGCCGAGATCCCGAAGCCCACGGAGGCACCGGATAGTTCCTCTGAACCCCCGCCCACATCGTCTCGGAGATATCCATAGGCGAATACAATCTTTCTCGCTTCCATACCCCTCTTGGAAGTCTGACCTGCCTCTTTCCGCTGCTTCAATTTAAATGAGAGGAAAAACATTCAACAGGATCCAGCTGCTGTGCGCAACAGGCCAACACCTTCGTCGCTTCTGCGCTCTACCGTTGCACCAGGACCATCTGCACCGAGTTCTTTTCTGTGCCCCCCTCCCACCACTTTCTCGAGCAGTATACGGATAAAGGAGTGCAGGGTTGGTAGATCTAATCTATCCTGCGTATACAGCTCCCTGCCTGGAACGCACCGTCATCACCTTTGAGTTTATCGTCTTGTCGACACAACAGGAAAGGATGGGTACTGTTCAGGGAATCGAGTGAGTCCGATTCAGTCTCATAAAAACTTGGGAGTCTTATATGAATGGGCGCAGTGTGACGACAACACGATAGATCTAAGCAAGTGCTACTCAGGGCACCTTTACATGATGGGGAGGAGACGTGCCCGAAGCTTAGTCGTCAAGAACAGCCCTTCAAATGGAAGGTTGGGTTGATTGGGGTTCGGCACCGACGACTGGACCTTTCTTCCCTGGACGGCGGATTGTACATCCTCCAAGAGGCTACCGAGAGCGATGTTTCGAGTCGGCACCGTGCAGAAACTTCTCCGACACTTGCTTCTGGGACATTCGTATTTGAAGAAGTCTGACGGCTTCAGCTTGTGGAACTCTATACATTCGATGAGCCGCATCTGTTGGAATTCGCTGATAGGGATGGATTGGCACTCGTCGAGGTCGTGTTCGGTGTGGTGCCGATATCGCTTCAGCTTTCGCAGTTTCTTATGAAGGGATTTCTCCAGCCACTGTCGCAGGCAAGCAACACAGAAAAGGTGGCCGCATGCTAACCTATAGCACCCAAGAAAGTTGAGTTGTTGTCCTCTATGAACCGACGCAGCGCACTTACTGATACGGGACATCCGCCGAAGTACCACACATAATACATTTCCCGTGTCTTTCTAATATCTTCCCTATCTCCTTGACTATCATTGCGTTTTCTTGAGGATTACGGCCTGTATCTTCCTCTGAATCCTGTGCGTCGTTTGCCTCTCCTCGCCTGAGATGGGGCAGAGCTATTTCCACCAAGCCTGTAGCGAACTCCCACGGAGAGGTACTGGCTAGAGATGGTGTAGGCGCCGGCTTGGCTTCATGTTGTGAACCGGTGCCATCTCGTTGAATGCGCGAAGTCGATGGAATGCCGAGGGCGTTCTCCGCTTCGCAGGGGAGTGAGAGCTGCAGCCTCTCCCGAAGCCGTTGGGAAGATCGACGAATAGGGGTGATCGGAGGACTTGGGTAAGGAACTTTGAGTTTCGAAGGAGATCGTTTGGACGTCTTTGCCATGTTTGAAGCACGGGGGATCCTTCTAGACCGGCAATAGCATTGATTTATATGGCCTCGAAGAAAGCGTCAAAGGCTGGGCTGGACAAGGAGCCTTTACTAACGATCAATCGACTCCCCAACAGAAAGGGATTCTACATTAAAACATTTCCAAGTCGGACTTTCCTAATCTTCAGTGGCAGAAACGCGTTAATTGAGAGGCAAGAATGAAGTTCACCTGCAGCCTTGTAAAGAGCTACTACGGACCGTCGCAAGGGGCGACCTGTGCGTGAAACCCAAACCACCGGATTGAAAGCGAACTGCCCGAATTACCTCAAGCTTCTTAGCTCAAGCTTCTACGTAGCCCCTTGCCTCGCCTGCCGGCCATTGAATGATTCCTGCCGACGTATGACATGAGGTGCACTCACGATCGACCTCTTTGTCTGGCGCAGTGTCTGGTTCATTTGTTCATTTGTTCCGAGAGAAGCGAGGGTCAAGTAACCATTCGGAGCAACGTTTCTTTGAACTTGAAAGAAGGACGCTGAGGGGCCAAATGAGTGTTTGTCAGATCCTGGAGAAGAAATGGAGAAGCCTGACGCCTTTTCGTTGGGAGAAGCTTCCGCTCTTATACGAAGGATGTCACCCTGCGGTACCTAGCATTTATACACACGCCTTCTACACAGTACTGAGAATCAATGTGATTGAATCCCTTCATTGAGCCAAGATTCACCACCTACCCCAGTTCGCCCTTTCGGCAAGCCGCCACTTCTCAGACAACCATCGCCGCAGGGTCACAATCACCGATCAAAGACCCCTCTTTCTTATTTACCCCCTCTAGGGGCTCTCTCTCTTTGTTGTGCACGCTCTTCAGTATAAACCACCAAATGGCCATTCTAGCGCAACATACGACTATTTCCTCTAGCTCCCTTTCAAGCCGACTTCTGTCATGAGTGAATATATTCCATCCGCTGGAATGTGGTGCGTGGCTTCTTCGTCAAGTTCCACTCTCCTCGTAGATTGGTTTGTCTGATGGTCCTGCAGGTTTGCGGAGGTCTCGTCAAGGTTTACTTTGAGGATCAAGCCTGGGGGCCCGATGCAGATCATGCGCGCCGTTCTGCCTCTGAAGCTTAGGAAATCCGACGAGGGTGACGCTGGGTGGCTTTGTCGTCTGAAGGTTTCCAAGGTTGTCAATGGCGTTACCGATGCTGGGGTGATGCTCGTTTCACTCGTTCCATGCCGCGTGAGTACCCATAGAACGACATGTCGGCCTATGTTCTCTACTGACGCAGGGTAGATCGATAATGGGGCGATGAAGGTCCTCTTGCACCCTGGGGATCAATATGTGTTCGATGTGATCGGCGGAGGAGAGTGAGCACCATCTCTTCATGATTCTCACCGGAAAGCCATGGTATTTAACAGTCGCATTAGCTCCATATTCATGTCTGGAGAATTTCTCAGTGAGACCTGGATTCCATTTTTTGAAACCCCAAGCTGAACTTCACGATGTAGCTGAGAGCGACAAAGAATATCCAGACACCGAGCTCCGTAAGCTCGCGATAAGGTATGTCCCTTTGATCCTGTCAACGCGTCGGGCTCCCATTAACCTAAAATTATACAACAGGCCCAAAGCTCCTAAAGCTAGAGCCCCCGCTCCCGTGGTTGTAAAGTCAGAGGAAGATGAAGAGCAGTGAGGCCTCGGTGCTGGATGAATTGTACGGTGGTATCATGGTGGGATAACTCTTGTGTGCCGTCAAGCTGTACGATGGACTGTTTTACGCCGAGAATACCTGCAACATCTAGCATCTAGCTGAATGAATCAACTCGATTATCTTTATTATACTTGAACGCTTGTTGTGAATGAAGATGCCAGTTGCCGTCCAGGGTTCCCAAGGCACCTGAAATATTGCTTAAATAAACTATCAACCCGTTCACGAAGCTAGATAACCACTCACTGTGGCATGGGGAGCGGACATTCAAAGTGTGCAGACGCCGCTTCTTGTGCTTCATGAACAGGCGTTCTTTGTCTCATTTTCCTGAAATCTTCTTCGATGTCCACGGCCAAGGTGGAAAGCTCATTTCGCGTAAGACCTCACCTTGGTAGCACTCTTGAACTCGCCTGACTATGAATGACTAGGAGCGTGCTGTTATGTCGGCTTCTACGCTGTACAGGTCTTTTCGCCCGTCCTTCCGGGCCGTGTATATGCTCGCAATGACATATTATGTTCATATCACCGTCCTTCTGATACGGGCAGACTTTATCCGTCTCGAAGCCAGCCAAGTCATCGGTAAGGAGCGCTTAACCTACCTACGTTACGGGCAGTTAGATTGACTTTTCGAAGAAAACGAGTTCAAAAGGAAGTATTGCCAGATTCAATACGAGAGGAACTACTGCGCAATGAACGCTCCTGCCATTGCAAATGAGTGCGAACAATGGGGAATCTGCATGAGCCGTGACGCCATGTCATTCAACAGATTGGCACTCTATAGCGCTTACTTCGGACACTCAGTCCAAATGATGTTGGAGAATCTTTCAGTGCTCAGTTTGGTCAGTCGAATGAAAGGAAGCCAGGACGCATGTCGCTCACGGTGTCATATATCTAGGTGTGCCTTATCACTGCTGTTCACGCTTTCAGGGCAAATCGAAGGGCGTAGATTTTTAAACGATGGTTAATACAATTGGTAGTATATCGTTTAGATAAAGGCGAAGGGTCGAATCTTTAATACCTGACCCACCCGGCGACGGGAGACAGGACCACTTTCACGGCAGCGGCGGGCTTCAGTGTCCAGGGCCAACAGTCTCCTGGATGTGATTGGTGGATGCGATGGACACCACCCATGAGTGCCATTCATTATCGGAGGTGGTCGACGATTCATTCGGGCGGGTTTGTGAGGGTTTGCCCTTCCTGGGACCTAGTTGGGGCAAGATTTTTGATTAGGCGGTTCGTAGAGACCCAGCGACACCACTCAACTTTCTGGGGTGATATAAAAGGAATCGCGTAAACTGCGGCGATATTGGCACCGTATCCCGCATGCTATGGAAGCGAGAAAGATTGTATTCGCCTATGGATATCTCCGAGACGATGTGGGCGGGGGTTCAGAGGAACTATCCGGTGCCTCCGTGGGCTTCGGGATCTCGGCCTGCGGAACGATGAAGCCGTCGACAAGAAGAGAAGAGGAAGGGTTTCGGTGGAGGGTACCTCAGATCGTATGTGGAGACCGGGAGGATGCAGAGTAGTCTCGGCGATATGTGTATTTTGACTTGGACCTGTGACGGGGTAAGAGGAGGCTCGTCCCTGTGTTTATGAACTTGAAGAGTGACGGCCGCTGGACGAGGTGAGGAACGTTGAAGGTGGTAGAGACGCATCGAGTCAAACCATATGTATACGAGGAGAGAGTAATACTAACCAAGCCTTATTTCGTTGGTCGATCATCCTAGGATACTGAGTACTCGCTATCATGGTATATGGGTACGCGGGCCGATGGCGATGGTTGAACCTACATAGTATTACACCAAAGGGTGAGCCGGCCTTCCCTCCTCCTGCCATGATAGATTATTACCTCCCCTAGATCCGACCAGCACTCACATCAGAAGTCGTTGCGACGAAAGGTCAATCCGTAGGCCTCGCGAGACCCCGCGGGGCAGAGCCCAAGGGTAGAGGGACAGGGAAGAGTCCCCGAAAGTGACGAACATCCCTGAATGCTCAACCATCGAGGAAGGCGGCGACATCATGGTCGGTGGAGAGCTTCAATTGGGATGCTGTTGATGGCTCGGCTGGCTCCGGAGCCAGGGAAGGTTCGCACGATGAGCGCTAAAGCCTCCGCGGGCGCTAATGGTCTATCGACGCATGCATTGTTGAAGTGGAGGAGTGCCTCCCTGCTCGACTGAATCTTAGAAAAGAGCAGGAAGCAAACGTGGGCATAGGTTGCGAGCACAGAGAGGAGAGGTATTTATTCAGCAAAGTTGTGCACATGAGTAGTATAGACGGGGACCGTGACGGAGCCAAAACAGGAAGACATGTATCAGACAAAACGAGTAGGAAAGTCAAAGTAAGAAGGCAAAGCGAAAAGGAAAAAAGGGGAGCAGAAGCAGAAAAAGACAAAACGAGGATGGAGGATGGGGAGCATGAGGCGGTTCAGGGCCAAGAGTATAAAATGGGTGTTGGAACTACAGAGGGTAGAAGAGAAGGGAATAAAGACTAAAGCCTGGAGCCAAAGGGTGATGAGAAGGATAGGTTGAATGAAACCCAGGAAAAAAAAGCGAAGGCCAAAGGATGGTGGCATGGAAGATAGGAAAGACGCCGCACGCCAAGACAAGGAGGATGGATAGAAGGCAAGATGGTTGTGGGAAACAAAAAAGGTCGGTCAAGCATTAACACAGCAACGACAAGAAAATGCGAGCACATCACAAACTGCGAACGCACAGACGACGGAGACGAAAAGGATGTGAAAGCGGAAAGATGATGAGGTGCTTCGAGATGAATCGCCGCCCAAGGTTTAACACCCAGGGTCGAGGGAGAGGAAGAGAATTATTAAAACGACGACATATGAAGACAACGAGGGATAAAAACGAAGAAGGAATGGCGGTTTACATAGAGCAAGTCGTTGAGCTAGTTATACAAGTTGGTGAAGATCACCGGAAGAAGAGACGAGGAGCGCAGGGCCGGTAAATAGCAGAGGACGAAACAAGCGATGGCTGAGAAAATGGATATAGGATGGGGATAGGGGGTCAAAGCACTCGAATCGAACCAAAACGATTATGTCAACCGACGTTTCGTCGAAATAACAAAAGAATGTGAAGAATAGAGCGAGAGAGTGGAGAGATGGTGGAGAGATGAGACAAGATAGCGCTGGTAGGCATCAGGATATGCGGCTTGGGAGGTACCTTGAAAGCGCATGGTAAGACCCCGGTCCGCGAAGAAAGCAAGACCGCCAGAACCAAACACACGAACCGGGGACCCTCTCAAAATCAATCCCGCTGTCCGCCCCAAGAGTGTTCGTCGATCAAATCGAAAAAGAAAATGGAGTCGAGTGCGAGAAGATGCGAGAGCAGGGTTAGGCGAGCGCAGCGATGAAGCGACGATGAGATAGAGGATGTCAGCAGCGTCGTGTCAGAAGGGGATAATTGCACATACCATGGCTATTCCTACAATTGGAAGGCCCATCCCGCCCAGAGGACCCATCCGACCTTGCATCCCGCCCATTCCCTGCTGCCCTTGGGGCGGACCTGGTTGTCCTTCATATTCATCGGCGGTGGGATGTCCGTTCATTTGCCCTTGCATCTGCCCTCCCTGAGGACCCATGTTCGGTCGCATTATCATTTGGGGAGGTTTCCGGACGGGGGAGGTGCTTGCTGAAGATGACCGGGAGGATTGTGGCAGCACGGTGGGTGTCTGCTGGGTGTCTGGGGGTGCGGCATTGGGGTGACACCCTTGGGTATCATGGGATTATCCATTGGGCAGCCCTAGGAGGAAATAAATCGATAGATTGTTAATCGTGCTAAAGGAGTCACGTCAGGCCTTGGCTTGGATTCAGAAATGATTGTGATGCTTACCTCTTCGCGTGGCGAAGTGCCCTTGCGCTTTCCGGCCCCATCTGCCGATGTTGTTGCTGCTGGTGCTAGCTGTTGCTGCTGCTGCTACATATGAGGGGGCTTCTGGGAGTCTGAGGGCCACCAGGAATAGCCTGAATGGGCCTTAGGGAACCGCCAACTAACGGCTTCATCAGTAACATCAGTTCAGGAACCTGCGTGAAACACACCTTGTCGTTCATCGTGAAAGCAGAAACGTCCTTGTCGCCCGGAATTCCAGCATCAGCTTTTGCCTGAGGGAGAAGTTGCTGTTGCTTTTAAAGGAACCTTGAAACTCGTTCTGAACCACATAATCGCTCGAGCCCGGCTGGCGTATCGGTTGGCGGTTCCCAATCGACTCCCCATCGACGGGCTTTGCGACATCATTGGCTGTATTTGGGGCGTCGTCGTCATACTCGGGGGCCTGCCATTGACCATTGGCGGGAAATTACCCCCCTGCGGAGCGCCGGGTGGGTTACTCTGCTGAGGTTGCTGAGGCACTCCGCCAGCTGCTACGCCCTCAGGTATTCCAGTCGGAGGCAGCATCGACCCACGGTTGATGAGAGGCGACGGTTCACTGAAGCTTCCCATGGCATCGTGGCTGCTGTTTCTGTTGGCCGTTGGGAGGCTGTTCATGCTCATCGACGCTGGGCGTTGGCCAGACTCATGGGATTGAGGTTGAGGGGTTACGGCCCGTGATATTGATTAGCTGCTGATCCGGGGACCGGGGGGTGAGGTGCAGCGATGCCATTAGGTTGAGGGCAGTGCGTCCACGGTGGCACAGAGAAGTTTGACTGCGATGAGCCAAGAGGCAACCGATGCTGAGCTAGGCGGGAAGAGCGTCAGAATCGAAGGGCAGGGGCGAGGGCGCAGAGTGCGTACCAGGCATCGCAGAGCCCATCCCGTCCATCATCCCACTCGACCCCCTGGTTCGGTCGCTTCAGCGCTGGGGACCCATCACCAGAGCTTTCAGAAACGCGGTCCGACGCAGCTACGATGCGATATGTCGGTGGCTTCCGAGAGGGTCTAGTGTATTGAAGTCTGGGCTGCGATTACTATGGTTCGGTTTCCAGAATCACACGACGAACTCACCAATGGGCTGGACAATGACCGGTGCTGGATGGACTGCGCCCATAGCAGGCCCAAAGTTTGGAACACGACTCACTCTGAACCCGATACGAAGCTCCCAACCTAGTGCTTGGCATGGGCTCCTTTAAACTGTTCAAAAACAGTCAGTCTTTCATTTCAGTATCAGAGTCAGGGACAGGTGATACTTACCCTCAATAGAAGTGCCCCAAATAGATCGCATAAACAGGCGATCCATGAGGTGGGACGTTTTGGGGGCTCCTCGCCAAAGTGACTTCGAATCTGACAGCGCCAGCGCTTGCCCACAAGGTATACGACCAAGCGCTCATGGAGCCTCCGTCCCCAGCCATGGCAAAGCATTTGACCTGGCGACCACTGGCGTTATAACGAGGATGTCAGATTCCAGGCCGAAGAAAACTATAACCAGCCAAACATACCGGATGCGATGCGTAAGGCCTCACAGACGACAAGCTCCCATCGGCTTGCAGCCCGATGGAAGTCAGTGACGAGCCTTCTTATCGAGCCTGTGAGATTATCCACGCCTCCGCAGCGAGGGATCCCGATGCCAAGCAAGTTATCCTGTCCTTCGCCGTCTACGGGCGTCTATCCGGCCAGTTCGCCATAACGAGCCGGGCTAACGCCTATGCTCACCCGTATCTCAGCTGAGACACATCGTTTCCACAACGGTAAGGCCCTGTGTCGTTTGTGTCAATAGTATCGAAAATCTATTGAGCCGTCGGAGATGAGTTTATGAAGGAGAGTCGGAAGGGAGGCCCAGCAGCGCCTGGGGGTGACCGTCGGAGTTGCAATCCTGGGAACCTCTCACCATATCTAGCGGATTGGACAAATCCGACGAATTGGACGAATTCCATGTCTGATTCGTCCACCGACACGGCACGTACTGCTGCCCCACAAGTCGCATGCGACTGCTCATCGGGGCTCTCTGGGGTCTATCGACATGCCAAGAAGTCCAATCGAGGGTGTTGGAGGGGTAAGGTGACCCAGGTGAGTATAATATATCCATATATCTCGAGGCGGAAGCTTGACTGTTCTCACTCACCAGTGCGAGTAGAGGCACACTGAAGCGCGACTTTGGAAATCAACGTCGTTCTTGGAGCACAGTACGTAGTCGATTACACGATCCTGAGGCTTGGTACTCAACTTGACGCGATTTAGCATGTCTTGGTCGTCATCCAATCCAATGGCGACTCGTACGGCGTGCAAATTCAAGGAACGATGGTATGCCGGGATACACTGGAATCAAAACCCCAGATTACCCACCCTTGTAACGTCCGTCGAACCCCTGGGTGTATATGGTCGCCCACGCGTCACTATACCTTCGATTACAGATTGGACATTGAGAATGTTGGCATGCGCGGCCAATCCAATCCGCACTGACATGGTGGCTCCCGAACCTGCCCCTGTTACTGCATTTAATGGGACGAACTGGTGCTT
Organism: Ephemerocybe angulata; assembly: GCA_013368325.1. Taxonomy (NCBI): domain Eukaryota; kingdom Fungi; phylum Basidiomycota; class Agaricomycetes; order Agaricales; family Psathyrellaceae; genus Ephemerocybe; species Ephemerocybe angulata. The sequence goes on from JAACJK010000124.1 coordinate 72,835, forward strand.
ACACAGGGACGTTATGCCCTCCATGGATTAGGTGAGTACAGCTCTCCCAACTCGTCCCCCGATGCTCCTTTTTATTCCTAGTTATACTTCAGTTATATCCCCCGCCATCTCTGCGGCGTCAAATTCGACTACCGAGACCAGGCCGCCCCGTACTCCTCTGGGAGTGCGCCGGCGTCATACACATCCGCCACCCTTTGCCTCCTGCTGAATGAGAAGCCGCCCCGACAGCTGCCATTCTTCCCAGTGTAAGTTGCTTTCTTCGTAATTTCTCTACGAGCCTGGTGAACCAACGACGTTCTCTCAACAGCGATATGCCATACTGCAACCAATCATGGAAGGCGAAGCACCGACCCAGGGATGTCCAAGCCGGGAAGAGAGGTCGGCCTCCACCCATCCTGCGGACCGTGCTCGGGGTTTGAGAGCGATGGCGGGAGGGTCTTGAGCCCATCCTAACTAGCTCGGTACTACTCCCCCACAACGAGCCTCTACTGTGTGCCCTTGACAGTTTGTGTACGTACTTTAATCGTATTCGAACCGTCATGCAAATCCCTCCCCAATGACCCTTGTTTCTCGCCTATCATCAAGTGAAGGTGTTACTGTTCTTTCTCCCGCCCTTGATCATTTATCCGATAAAATCCTCTTTTGGTGATCCACATTGCATCATTGAAGCCGGGCTCTTTGTTTCAAGTTCGCTCTATAAGCCCCACCCTCTGCCGCATTCTTTGACCAAGTCGCTACTGTGTACGTTCTTTCCCGACGATATTGGAAATTACAAGCTCGTTTTATCGTCTAATATCCTTTCAAACATACAGTGAACGCCTTTCCTTCATTAGATCCCTTTCATCGACCAGTTCCCAGGATCAAGGTCATACCCTGCTTTCTTTGTCGATACTATGTCTAAACGTGAAAATCAAGAGTACGTACCCCCTTTCCCTCCCATGCGAAGTCATCCTACTGACAGAGCCCTCCTACTTGGCAGTCGTAGCCCAAATGGATCCGAAAAGGGAATCCACAAATTGGCGAACGAAACTCTCGCGCATATCTTCCTCTCAGGATCCCTGACCCTCTCGACCAATCTCAACTCCAACACCTCGTCTGCTTTCTCCCTCATACTGGTTTGCCACCATTGGAACACGCTTGCGTTGTCTCTGCCCTCCCTGTGGACGACCTTAGACTTAGACCTCCACGCTTTGAAGAATTGGGGGCAAGATGCGGCGGAGGCTTGCCTCTGGAAGTTCGCCTCGATATGTCTCTCCAGGTCCTCTAACCAACTTCTCCACCTTACCCTCTGCCATTCCATCGTGGGACCTATGGAAAAGCTCGCAAACTTGGGCGCCATTTCCGATCGCTGGGTTTCGTTGAACACCGACTCGACCACCCTGACCAACATTGTCAATGATCGAAGCAATTTCTCCGGCTTCTCGAAGCTGTGCTTCCTGTCCTTGAACGTGCGATCCGAGCCTCTCGGGCGCATTTCCGATACGACAGGACCCATCATCGACCTCGACGACGATGAGGAGGATCAGGAACACACAGGAGAAACAAATGTCGAAGCCCCGCATCTGAAATACTTCCAATGCCGGCTCCGTCTGTCGCTCAGCCACAGAAATGATGCCCAGGATGCTTTTTTCTGCCTGCCTCATAGCCTTCGCGCCAATGTCACTGATCTAACGATTGTGAGCTGTGCACATCTCGGCACATTATCCGAGAAGATGCGAGGTACCTTGACGAATCGTATGGCGCGGCTCACCCATCTTCGCCTCTGCCTCTCCTCTTCCGCCCCTGCGATATCAAACAACCTCACCCCGCCTCACCCCACCAGTCTCTCCCTCCCACATGTCACACACCTCTTTGTCGACAGCGCCATGGGTGGTCAATCAGCGAACCACGACGACGCCTGGAAACACCTTAGCTACCTCACGCTGCCGAGCCTCACGCATCTTCATGTATCTCAGAAGCAGCCTGAGGAAGAGGATCCGAATCACAACGAATTCTTCGGTCGTTTCCTGTTGAAAACTCGACAGGTTCGAAGCCTGGTGACACGCCAAGTCGGATTGAAGCACACTATGGCCCTGATCAAATCCCTTAACCCAGAAACCATCACAAACTCTAACGATTTCGACGATCTGGAGAAATGGGGGGTACTTCGTAGCTTCCATAGAGGATCCACCGATGGGGCAACTGAACATGGCGATGGGTTATGATCCCTCGCCGCCAAAACGATTATCAGCGTAGTCGGTCGCGCAGAGGTCGGAGAGGTCCCGCGCCTCTGGACGTTCAGGGGGCGAATTTCAGAATACGACCCTCAATTCTATCGCCATTCACTCGTGCTCATCCGAGGCTCGTCATCCACCTGTAGATACCAGAGGCTCTAATGTTATCTACTTTTAGAACCTTTGCTGATTCCGCTACATCCCTTCAGCTACACAATCTTTTCTACGCTTCGTAAACATTCGCATCTGTTCCCATACATACCTTCCCAGTCGATCCCTGAGGCTCACCATCCTTCCTGCTACCATGTGGAGTAGTAGTAAAGTTGAAATAGAATGCTGGGCTTGCATGACACGAATCGTTGTTCTGGGAACGAACAGTGACAGATACGTTGACTAGGTCCCTGAAGCCCAATCCCAGCGTAGTGTCGAGTACGTCGTCGAACACCCCTCATTGATGGCCATGGTTCCTCGTGCCACCTCGAGATTCAAGGTAAATGCTCATGATCAAGAAGATGGCGAGACCATTGAAGACCCTGGTTCGAGGAGACAATATTCCACTGTGACTTCTTCAGAACGGTTCCGAGCAAAGGATCAATATGAATCTGTTGTAGGATGGCCCTTCATGTGGGGGTAGGCTCCGGATCTGGCAAACAGATAGGGGCAAATCGGCTTTGCTTGGGTCTAGCCAGAATTGAATCGCGTATATCTCAAGTGTAGAGCTCCAGAATACCCATTTCGCCTACAAGATTGAAGAAGCATTTGGGAAAATGTGGCTTGTGGTGGAAAATAAGATTGCATAACTTTTCCGTAGTAGCAAGGACTTTAAATACCACTGAATCCCCCAGGCTCTCGCCGTATTGTACCACTCCCATGGGCTTTAGGTTCCCTCGCTTTCATCTGCCCGGGTGGCTCTCAGTTTCCAGCAAAGGGACGACGCGGCGGACCAATTACATGTTTATTAATGCTGAAAAGGCGAGTCAGTGCGTGGGCATGGTAATATTAGGCAATAACTTACACGATCCAGGGGCAAGACTAAAAGACATTTCCGATCGATTCCCTGAATGTCTTGCACTTCGGTGACAAGGTGGGATATGACATCGGAAAAGGGAACAAGATAGCGTGCTCTTTGGTGTCTGTTGTAAACAAGTCGCCCGGCAACAATTGGATACCTTCTGTAATGGTCGTTCTGCGTGTCCTGGACGGTGAGTTCTTCGTATGGAGATATAATTGCGAAGGTCTGGGTGATTTCGACGCCGTCAGAAACCCGGGTGTGTGAGAAGAGGTTGAGTATTGTCCCAGGAACCCATCCTTCAGGCATTTGGAACGAGACTTGACTGTTGTTCCTATGGTGCTCGAGGGTGGAGAAGACTTGAGAAAAACGCCTGACAGTATGTCGGAAGTACGCAACACCTTGGCGCATGGTACATCCTGGGTCGTTAATACGTATCCACTCACACAGTGCGTGGTACGCCCCTGGTTCGATTGGCGTAAGGTCGTCTGCTGTCCAAGTAGAAGCATTGTCGGAAGGCCGATCGTTTTCGCCAAGAAACACTTCGTTGATGCTTAAATGGTACTTGTTGGTGTAGGTTTCATGAAAATGGTCCACCATGGGCGCTAGAGCTTCAGGCAAGGTGTTGGACTGTGCGAAAAGAGCACGAATTCGCTGTGCGCTGCAGAACTTGACAAACATTGTTCTCTCTAGCTGACCTAGGAACATTGTTAGCAAAAACAACAGAAGTGTTATTAACTACCCACCAAATTTATAATTGGTCGGGAGCGATTGGATAACGTAGTTGTACCGTTCAAAAGCAAAGCATCGCCAAGCATGTACCGGACCGAACATCCTTAAGTGGCGAGAAAAGTGCAAAGCAAGATGTTGATAGGGCGTGATATTCGTACCCGGATACAAATCGAGAAGGCTTGAGAGATACGACTTGATGCGGCGATCATACTCCTGTATACGATCCTCCGTCATTCGATTCATGGAGGCGAGTTTGACTGCTGCGACGAGGTCCATGAAGTTGTCCAGGCATTTGCGTTGAAAAGAGTCAGAATCCGCACTGCCCCAGATTCTAGTAAGGGTAACTGGTAAATGGATGAGGCAGAATGTTCGCCATTGGGCAGCCGTAAATTTGCCAAATCGTGCCTCGCCCGGACTACGAGGCCCACTTGGCTGCCATGAGGGGCGGTTAACAGCCTGCATATCGCGTCGAATCTCCTTCAAAATGCCTTTGCCGAGAATATTCGCGGACTGATTCCTAGCATGCGTGGCCAATGCAGTCGCATGAATACCGTTTTCATCAATGATACCCAGACGATGTCGCTGCAAGTAATGTCAGACAATTTGCAAGCAAGAATCCTGGCTAACATACCTCAGTTTGGATGTAACGAACCAAGTATTCTCTCTTCAAACTTCCCACTTCAGCGTCCGACATTGTTGGGTGCGACGTGGGTCGAACATGGCGCTGGAACACCATAAGCAGATCTGATTTGATTGCTTTTGTTACCATGGTCTTGCTTGCATTCCAAAAGAAGTCGTCGGTAGTGACTCCACTACGAAGTGTTTCGTATCCTTCGACGTGGTCGACCGGTTCGTCCACGATGTGCATGCCATCCACAGTCCACCACTTTTGGTCAATCCGCTGTGCAGAAATGTGGTCAACAATAATCCAAATCTCAGCCAGAGGACTCACATATTGGAGCAGTTGTGCAAGGAGGCCATCGCGAAGCCCGTCAATGGATGGCGCACCGATATCCATGCACAATTGGCGAAGGAGGTGCCTTTTTAGGACACCTAATCGAGCTGCTGAGCCGTTCCGCAGAACGAAATGAGCATGCAGCATCTCCGCCTCGGATGGTGGGACCAGCGCTGGATCAGAGGGCCCTTCACCATCGTTGATCTTGATGTCCATCCCCCATATCGTGCGAACATGGTGTTGAAAGAGCCGAAGATAGAAGGCATGCATAGAGTCGATCAGGGTGTATTTCGTAGGATCCCAATAGGGAAGTCTCAAAAGTTCCGACCACCGAACTCCATGCGCCGCGTACACAGAGCGACGTTCACTTGTGGTTTCTGCCTCGCGCCAAAGTTTCGCATGTCTTTTATGTTCTTCCCAAGTCCGCATTTCCCAGGTTTCCGGGTCGATGTTCTCCATTTCGCGGCGTTCCAGTTTACATTCCGAGCAGAATATGGTGTGGCTATGACTAGCAAACCCGCTCATCTGCCGTGCAGCTGGAAGATCGCAGACGAGGGGGACTACTGCGCCACGAACACGGATTCCATGGGGTCGTGAGAAGGTTCGAGATAGGTAGATACCCTCCCGCCACAATATGAGAAAGTCGTCGACGAGAGGCTTGAGGAGATGGTTCAGTTCGTGGAGGGATGGCTGCCCCGGTCCCGGTATAATGCCAACGAGGTAAACATTTTCGAGGTTGTAACGAATGTCAGGAGGTAGGTTGAGGCAGACCATATAGATCGCGCCAACACTGACCTTCTTGCCTGACTGCTTGTTCCCGTACGGATTAAGGCCATCCATATTCAAACTGAATACGAGGCGGCTTTCCTCGGAGTTGTCCGTATACCTCTTTCCGTCGAAGAACTTGAAGTTACGAAGGGCGTCGGCATCCCAGATGTCCCAAGTATCGGTGGCGCGCTGAGACTTGCATGGATCCCGATAGAGGTAATCCTTGAGATCCGACCGAGAAAAGAGATACGAAAGATACTCCTGGGGTGACTGATAGGGGTACACTCGAACCGGTCTAGCCTTCTCGTCGTGGTCTTGCTCGTATATGAAGGGCTTCCCACCCCAAAGGCGCGAATCACAAACGCCGTTCTTCGTCACGTTGGGACATCGTTCCATACGCCTTGCTTGTGGGTCTCCGGGGTCATACCAGTGAATGAAGTAGCACTTGACGCAGCAGATGAAGGAGGTGTAACGTGGAAGGATATCAATCAAGTTAATGACCGGTCCCACAGTCCGTAACACGCCTCTCGCAGCATTTCGAGACCGGATATCCGTGGACGAGGCCGCGTTTATCTGCAAGAGGAGGCCTAGGCAGCTGAGGATATACTGGCAGACGGTTTCAGAGATGTTGGATAACAGATATAGACTGGCGACTAGAAGATAGACCAGTAGAAGGCTCGGAGGTATGAAGTGGATCGCGGACCGGAAGTAGCGCGCTAAGAAAGACCGGTGAGTTAGTTTGGAAAAAACTTGGGAGTCGGGCTGGAAGACCATACTCGTGTCAACCAGATAGGCTTGGTCCGCAAGTCGTGCTTGTGTCTTCCACTCTTGCAGGAGGGCCTTCCGTAACGACCTTCGACGATGATCCACGGTCTCCAGAATAAGGCGGCTTTGTGAGCGTACGAAAGCGGAATTGTGTTGTTGGTGGAGACGTGCAGTCTGTTCCCCTGCGGCTAAAAGGTCGGAGATTTCATGGTATTCGAAATTGGACGGAATGTTGGGATGTAACAAGCACATCTTGTCGATATCTTCCTCGGCCATCTTCCCTGGAACATCCTGAGAAGTTAAAAACGGCGGCTGGGAGAACACGATACGGGCTCCCCCAATACCCGCAGAGGTTTTATCTTCGATTCCCTTGAGGATTTGTATTAGTTCTCCCAACAGTTTTTGGTCTTCATTATCGGCCTCAGGAGGGTTAAGGTCCATGTTGATGGGGCGTCCTTCATCTTCCGTATCTGAAAGGGAAACTGAATTCGAGACTATGTCCTGATCTGGGGGACGAAAAGTGGGGGGGTGTTGAGCAGTCTTCAGTTGCGCAAGTCGGGTGTTGGCTTCAGCTTGCATCCGATCGCTCCTTTTGTGAGCTGCAAATTGATTTTGGGTAATTTCGCAACCAGCATTGTTCAACGCTCTGCAGGCCGTGCATCGACAGTTGACCAGGATGTCGCCTCCAGGCATAGAGGCGTAGCCGCGAGGATAGAGAGATGATAACCGAGACTAAGTAGTCCTCAGGCCATATTTCTAATGCTCTCTCCCCTGATCCTAACATCAGCCAACATTACCAAACCTGCACACACTAACCCAAGCCGGCCCGAGCAAGGGGCTTGCTCCGAATCTACCAGGGCCCAGCCGCTGAGCCACTGTGCGTACTAAATGGTGTAGTTATTTCGAGCCCCACTTGACCCGCACGAAAGGCTTGAATCCGAGCCTACACCAGGCGCTAGGTTCGTTCAACTCCAACCTGGACGGGCGCTTGCTAGCGCTTACTCTTCGCTCGTACTCTGCTTCATGAAGACGAGAAATATTACATCATTTTAGAGCTTGAGTTCGAGCAGTAATTAACGAGTCTATACCTATGTAGTGGTAGTGGGACTCTGCAATATGGAACAATTTAGTGGAAGTCGGACGAATTTAGTGGGACTCTGCAATTTAGTGGGACTCTGCGCCGGTCCAGGCGCCGGGATTGGTAATCCATCGCCGTGCGGCCGATTCGGCAAACGCGGTGCAGCATGGTTGACCTTCGCTAATGACCTCGGTTAACGCGTCGCGTCGTGTAGAACGAATGGCGGAACCAAAAGTGCATTATTTGAACCCGCCTTTACAATTTTCATCTTGGATAAGACCACTCTCGCTCTCGGCGCCCAAAAAATCGATATTCTCAGTGTCTTTCCCTCGCAATGGACTCAGACGACGTCCAAGCAACACCAGCCACCGTCAAGTCAGAGCTGGAGGAGCCAACGGGGCTCGGAAGGCTCTATTTCGACGCTTCTAGCCTCACGGTCTCTGAGGCAAAGCGGTTCCGTGACTTTGTGAGTACATTTCGCGCGTAGGCATGAATTTTCGTATAGACCTTTGTCCACTAGGCTTTCCCCACTGCGGTTGCAACACCTGGGCATAATCCCCAGTTCAAAGTCGACTGTCTTGAAGAATGGGTCCTAGAAAAGGCCTATAGAGCGTTCCAAGCTTGGGACAGTCGTAAGGTGCAAGAAGAGAATGAGGATATCGATCCCGATACTTTGGGGTTTGCAGTTTTGAAGGAATACCGTAAATTCGTGCGTCGTATCTTCCTAAGCTTACCCTCAGGTTGTCTAATCACAGATTTTCTTTCCAGTACATCGCAGCCCATTTCATTGACCATCCGTACTTCGAACAGGCTCAGACGTCGTCGAACAGGACGACCACATTGGTATGATTTAACTATTATCCCTCTCACATACTAATACTATCCTCTCATACAATCATAGATTCAAGCCCCAATGCGACTCAAGGTGTGCAATCAAACGGGACCGAGTTAGATGACGACAAACTCCAGCCCGGATTAGACGCCGGGTTTGTCTATTCTGACAGCACGAGCGCCTTCGCATCTCTCGATCACGAGGGAGCAATGGACATGTCCATTGATGAGGCAGAAATAAGTGTACCCGCCGTCGTCAGCTATGCAGATGCGCTAGACAGGCCATGGGATCTGAACTTACAATTGGAAACGGCTAGTGCAGCAAGGGACCTTGAAGAACCTCCCTCAATGTTCTCGGCGAGTCACGAGATGGGTTTGGAGATGGGTATCGCAGATGAGACCACTGGTATGTTTACTCTCGTATCATCCTGTGAGTTTACTCACGCAATGTATCGCAGCCGTCAGGCGCTATTGGTCCCCATCATATCAGCCTCTACCTCACCAACCGTTTGAAGGGTTTGACTTCTTCTTTGGTCAAGATGGTATTTGATTCATACAGTTCCTTGACGTATACATCGTAACCAACCCTTTGATAATAGAGCCACTTTACGACAACACTTATCCTGATCAGTGATCTCCACTCCAGCTTCCTTAGAGTAGCCGCTCGCAGACGTATTCACTGTGGTATTGATCCAATAGACCACTTTTGAACTCTTTGATCACTAAGTACCCTTGCGCTTTATGTTGGCCTTGTGCTCGCTCAGCGGCTTGATATCCAAATGGGCATGGAGAGCCGAGAGGCGGCGGCAGGCATCGCCGGGGTCGGTGAACAAGCCGGGCGCGAATTGGCGGAGTTCCACTAAATTACGCAGAGTACCACTATTTTACTATATTTACGGAGTTCCACTACCACTACATTGGTCACTCCCCGTAATTAACTTGAATCATTCTCAACTTGAACTCCATCACTCTCGACTCCTTCTAAAATAGATTACGGCTCCCGTATGTTCATGCTTTCGTAGCCTAGACAGAGACTTCCGGTCAGATCTGGGAAAATGATCCTCTGGGAAAGGCCCGGGGCTTCCAGCTAAGTAGGCTCAAAAAAGGAAACCCTCACACGCCTCCCACGAGTGGGAGGTATGTCTTGCAGACGAGAGCTTCCAGCCTTGGATCTCACCATTACTTGAAGCTCGCTGTCACGTATATCCTTCCAGCATCTTGGTCAAGTGTAGTATAAAGCCTACCAAGGATTATAAAATACTCCGGACCCCAAATCGAATGATTTGCGCCTAAAATTCTGCACTCCATGGGCACGATCCAGGAGCTCTCAGGACAAACGGATTCGAGCCGCATATTGACACCTTGTTAATCATTGTAAACAACTACTGTGCTTCCCAGCCTGCGTCGGGTTTCGTTAGAGGATAAACCATCTACTAGATGGTGACCCAGATAGGCGCGTAGTAACGGGGTCTCCGGCCACTTGGGAAAAGGCCAACCATCGTGTAAGGCCAGGCCACGGCATCATATTCCTGGTTTATGGATTCCTCCACCTTTGTGAGCCAGTTCTGGCGACTTTCAAGTTCGAAATCCCGTACATCGGCCTCAGGAATCATGAATGCATCTATCAGTCTTTGCGTGCAGAGTCTTCTACGTTCGATATGCTGGCGCAGTAGGGAATCGCAACCTCTCTCCCAGTAGGATAGAACGAATGCTCTTCGCCAGTCTCGATTCCTAGACCGGCTGCTGTTGCTCTTGGACTCTAAAAGCGCCATGCTATAAGGGAGTAGGTCAGGTTCTTCTTCACCTGTGTGTGCTTTAACTATATAACACACACCCTGAAGCTTTAATTGGCGGGGTTTTCGTCCGGTGCCAGCGCACAGCAATTGTGAGTTCGGTGCAGGGGGCTGGAAGAGAACAAGCGCAGCTCTCGAGGTCAGCGATGGGCACGCCACGAGACGCGGCCAAATAGACGACAATTAAGTAATGAATCATAATGCTCGGTGAGCATCGTTTCACGGGGTGGAGAAGTGGTCCTTCAGGCCCCTATCTGGCCTAACATGTTTAATCTCAGTTTGACTACTTACGCAGAGGCAGCGTGAAATGTATTCTGGTTTTGAGCGTTCACATGTACACAACTCTGTTTTAGTCTTATTTAATGTCGAATGGGGGCGACTCTCCTTGGGATTGATGCTCGCTGCAGGTCATACTTGAGCGCGTCGAGTTATCCTGGCAGTTGGTCACTTCAAATTCCTCATTGTAATAAGAGAGAGACTTCTTCACAAAGGTTAAAGTTACCTGTACTATATGCACGCACGCTTGACACCCGTGGGTTCATGAGCTGGTCTTCCCAGGGAGCGACTCAGAAGCGCTCTGATGGACGATAGGGGGTTGAAAATCGCGACTGTTGTGGTACGGAATCTGATTTCGAGTCTTAGAAATATAGTCTAGCACAGCTACAATCCAATATGTCGGTGGCTTCTGAGAGGGTCTAATGTATTAAAGTCTGGGCTGCGATTACTATGGTTCGGTTTCCAGAATCACACGACGAGCTCACCAATGGGCTGGACAATGACCGGTGCTGGATGGACTGCGCCCATAGCAGGCCCAAAGTTTGGAACACGACTCACTCTGAACCCGATACGAAGCTCCCAACCTAGTGCTTGGCATGGGCTCCTTTAAACTGTTCAAAAACAGTCAGTCTTTCATTTCAGTATCAGAGTCAGGGACAGGTGATACTTACCCTCAATAGAAGTGCCCCAAATAGATCGCATAAACAGGCGATCCATGAGGTGGGACGTTTTGGGGGCTCCTCGCCAAAGTGACTTCGAATCTGACAGCGCCAGCGCTTGCCCACAAGGTATACGACCAAGCGCTCATGGAGCCTCCGTCCCCAGCCATGGCAAAGCATTTGACCTGGCGACCACTGGCGTTATAACGAGGATGTCAGATTCCAGGCCGAAGAAAACTATAACCAGCCAAACATACCGGATGCGATGCGTAAGGCCTCACAGACGACAAGCTCCCATCGGCTTGCAGCCCGATGGAAGTCAGTGACGAGCCTTCTTATCGAGCCTGTGAGATTATCCACGCCTCCGCAGCGAGGGATCCCGATGCCAAGCAAGTTATCCTGTCCTTCGCCGTCTACGGGCGTCTATCCGGCCAGTTCGCCATAACGAGCCGGGCTAACGCCTATGCTCACCCGTATCTCAGCTGAGACACATCGTTTCCACAACGGTAAGGCCCTGTGTCGTTTGTGTCAATAGTATCGAAAATCTATTGAGCCGTCGGAGATGAGTTTATGAAGGAGAGTCGGAAGGGAGGCCCAGCAGCGCCTGGGGGTGACCGTCGGAGTTGCAATCCTGGGAACCTCTCACCATATCTAGCGGATTGGACAAATCCGACGAATTGGACGAATTCCATGTCTGATTCGTCCACCGACACGGCACGTACTGCTGCCCCACAAGTCGCATGCGACTGCTCATCGGGGCTCTCTGGGGTCTATCGACATGCCAAGAAGTCCAATCGAGGGTGTTGGAGGGGTAAGGTGACCCAGGTGAGTATAATATATCCATATATCTCGAGGCGGAAGCTTGACTGTTCTCACTCACCAGTGCGAGTAGAGGCACACTGAAGCGCGACTTTGGAAATCAACGTCGTTCTTGGAGCACAGTACGTAGTCGATTACACGATCCTGAGGCTTGGTACTCAACTTGACGCGATTTAGCATGTCTTGGTCGTCATCCAATCCAATGGCGACTCGTACGGCGTGCAAATTCAAGGAACGATGGTATGCCGGGATACACTGGAATCAAAACCCCAGATTATCCACCCTTGTAACGTCCGTCGAACCCCTGGGTGTATATGGTCGCCCACGCGTCACTATACCTTCGATTACAGATTGGACATTGAGAATGTTGGCATGCGCGGCCAATCCAATCCGCACTGACATGGTGGCTCCCGAACCTGCCCCTGTTACTGCATTTAATGGGACGAACTGGTGCTTACACAGGGACCTTATGCCCTCCATGGATTAGGTGAGTACAGCTCTCCCAACTCGTCTCTCAGTGCTCTTTTTTATTCCTAGTTAGTTCTGAGCCTCTTAAGCGTCCTCCCCTCAACCTCCTGCCTCAGAACATGGATCTTCGGGGTCTCGATAACGCCGATTCACACCTCGTACACGCCGTATTAAACCATGTCATCGCGCTCCTTCCCAACGCCGGTGCCAACCGAGACTGTGTTTTGGAATTGATTCTTCAAAGCCTTCCTACATATGGGCCACAGGATACTGTCGTACTGGTTGTACAATCCTTGTTGGACCAATCGACACCCGGATAGCACCTCAACCCATGACCCTCCACACGCGAGCGTTGCCTCAATCGACTGCCAATGTTGCTTTGCCTCGTTTCCTCAGGACGACATTGCGAAGTGCCCAGCTGTGCATCCCTTCTGCATCTCATGCATTCAACAATACGTTACAACACAACTAGGAGATCGGAGGACCGACATCACTTGCATGTAGTCCAGTGACGATGGCTGCCAGCTCGCATTTTTGTCTTCCGTTTTGAGGTCTTGCCTTACGGAGGACCTCCTATTCTGTATGAACGTCTCTCCCAGCAGAGGGACTTGAAGGAAGCCCAGATCGAGGGCTTGGAGGACTGCGCATTCTGTGACTTCGCGTGCGTCATGGATGTCCCGCTGGTGGAGGTCCCAACTTTCAGGTGTCAGAACACGGTGAAATGTGGAAGGGCCAGCTGTAGAGTATGCCGAGCTGAAGAGCACCCTGGGAGACCCTGCGACGATCTGCAAAATAAAGTTCGAGACACCCGCTTGGATATCGAGGAGGCTGATGCGACATTGCCCAAGCTGTCGTTTCCCATTCATTAAATCAGACGGGGTGAGTGAACTGTGAACTATCAGACATGTCTACTTGATCGGGATACTGACAGCGCAGCTTAGTACAACAAGATGAAGTGTCCGAACTGCAGTGCTATCTCTTGCTATATCTGCAGGCAGGCGATTTTGGATGAAAATCACTACGATCACTTTGTACGTATATCACCTCCATACCTGGCTTGCATCGTCTGATATCATTTCCAAAGGGGCAAGGTCCCTCGCGTGTGCCTCCTCCAGGGTAAAGCCGTCCTCAAACAGGTAGCACTGTCCCGGAGGTCAATGACGCGTACGAGAAGGCTCTCGCTCAAGAAGCCGAACTCGCTCTCGCGCAGCGTGGGCCAGCTCCGCCCGAACGCGACCAGATACCGTCTCCTACCGCCTTACAAGCCATAACGGCCAGGACTATGATGGCTACGACATGGGCGAGCCCATGGATATCGATGTGGAGTATGGCCCAGGGTATGAAGCCATACATAATCAAGTTGAAGAACCGCCCATCGCAGCCCACAGAGTCCATCCACACGCCCGGGACTGTGAGGAGCTCAACCACCCTGATGAGGATATCCCCACCGCCGTTACCAGCGGAAGTCATCACCCCGCTGATCCTGTTCAAGGTCTTGGTCTACCCGATACCGTCCAACTCCAGAGAAACATTGCTTTGGCGAGAGACGAGGTGAGGAAGGCAAATAGAAGACTCAAATACGCCGAGAAGAGACTGAAAGGTGTAGATCGTGACGTCGAGGCAAGGAAGGCCAAGGTTTCGACCGGAAATGGTAAGTTCATGTTACTGTTCCTAACTTTGCCGCCTGACCTTCCAACCTGTAGGCAACACTCGTACCAGAGTCACCCTTGGCCCTGTTAAGGAGAGAGCTCTGAGACAAGAAAGGGTGGATCGAGCAAAACTGGATTGTGCTCGATATGATTGCGAACTTGTTTACGCTTTAGAAGAGCTCCGATTTCAAACTCTCGTTAGTGCTGCCAATTAGTGAATCATTAATGATTCCCTGTTCGAGTTATATTATCGTTATAAATTGTATTTGAGGGCTGGCCCCTCAGGCCTCAGGCCTCATGATGTTATATAAGTATGTTATGATTGACGCCTATTTTTCTGATCAGAGTTCCGTGGGTGCTCCTCCGAGGGCCGAATCCCGACCCGAATCGCCCCTCCATCACGACTTAGAACATAGCAGGTCGTATCTCAAATATCAAATCTGAACTCAGTAGTCGTCGAGATGTAGGGGGAATGTACATTGCATATTCAAATGTGATGTTCGGACGTATGCCGCGGGATTGAGATAGGGTAGACGACTATGAGGTCCATGCTAATGCATAGAGGCCGATTCGTTGGGTTCGGTCTCGTCAGGTTCCGATTCCGGCAGAGTGCTATTGTTGGCGTTGAGCCCATTACGCAGGGTAGATCTCAGAGAATGACTGACCTGATCGTCCCTACACCATGAAGAAATATAAATCCACAAGGGAAACACCCTTCTTGGAGGGTAGCAAGAATGTGAATACACTCTTTCCCATGACGGTATGCTGCCTCCACGAGCCGAGTTCGATCAGACGAAGAAGAAACCATCGCATTGAGTCGGGGGTACGCATAGGTTGGCTTTCGGTCCATAGAGTCAGTTAAGTAATCTTCCCGAGACTTACTTTTGACCTTGTCTGGAGCTCCCAGCCGCCAGTCTAGAATAGAAACTGCGTCTATGGGTCCCAAATCAGCTCCTTGGAGGGAGATGAGGGTCATGAGGTGAACTAGAGCGGCTCCGAGATTCTCCTTGCTTCCCCAAGGAAACCACTGACGCTTCTTGCGCCGCGCTGTAGGAAACCCTTAATATTCGCACCCAAACAGAAACAGCCGGTCAACACACCTCGAAGGAGCGCAGAAGCACTAGAACACTCAAGCCGATGGAGCGCGTTCCAATCATCCCTCTGACATTCTTTGGAGCAGTAGAAAACAGTCTTGCAACCCGAGCACACCCTCCGAGGCTTCGTGTCGTTCCCGGAAGTAACCCCATTTCGCCTGTGAAGCTCTAAATGCTGTGTGTCAAGGTGTAGCGTCAGCGTTGGCGCTTTTAGCACCGAAAGTGTTTGCAACCCACATCAAGATTGTCACATTGGAATATGTATGTCGCTTCACGGACAGCAACGGAAATTGAGCTGAGTGTCAGCGTCGTCCAGAAGTGTTCCCAGACTGGATCAGACGGGGGTGTGGCCTTGGGGGTTGTGTTGAAGTGGTGCGAGAAAGAGACAGTGACCGCTCGAGATACGCGTGGATAGGCAAGATAGGCTGAAAGATGCCGCATAAACCCACGGACCACGAGCTTTGAGGGTGTGCAGTCTCGCATGGTTCGAAGACACTCGTATAAAATTGGGGCAAGATCTGCCCGCAAGAGCTGCACGACCTTTGAGATAATTCCCTCTTCATCCTTCTCCGCCATCGCTATCAAGTCTCCGACATGGGCAAGCCTCCATCGCTCGATGTACGTCGACGAGCGGAGTAAGGTGTGGATTGACTTGCTGAAGGCGATGATAGTGCCATTTCTGTTTGACCATCGCCAGACGCTACTCCAGCTCGTCGTGTCGGACAGGTGCTTCATCAAGTGAATGTACCAGCTTTGCATCTCGAGAAGGCGCATCGTTTCTATCCAGGATTGACTCGCCGTATCCAAGGCTGTGATATGGATGGCATACGACTTCAAGAATGCCTCTGCTTGATTCGGATTCTGGAAAATGGCCATCACTGCTGCTCCAGCCAAGCCTTTCATATCCAAGCAGTTGCCGAAGAGCTCTGCCATTGAGCAGGCTGAATTAATGAAGGCATCCTCATTCCCTTGATTAAACTCCCTACACCAGACCCTGAGTGCTAGTTCGATTGTCTCCAAGTAGTCGCCCATTATCGCGGGGGAGAAAGGTGGTCGAGAAAATCTGGAAAGGAATTGGGCGACAGTCAAAATGGGGATGCTCAGCAGCTTGGGCGGCATCGCGCGTTCTGAGTACTCCAGGGTATAGGTGAGCCAGGAGAGGATGGAGGCCCAATTTTTCTCGAGGATAGTCGAAAGCATTACGGAGGTGGGGTCATCACATTCCAACGATCCTTCGACAACCTGACCACTGCGATAGATCACCTCAAGACTCGCCAACGCCCGGAGCATCGGCTGGAGCTCCGTAGTATTGGTTGGAGTGAAACGGAGAGCATGGAAGGAGAGTGGCGTAGTTTGCAGGAACTGCATCACAGCGTCGACTGGGCGAAGGTCAGAGGGATGGTAGGGGTAGCTGTGAGCCAATTCCCTAAGGTGGGGAACTAGTCCAGACATAGCGTTATCCAAGAGCTAGGAAGACATTCAGTTATACGGTGTATCAAATCCGAAGGTATACTTGAACTTACGGACGTGGCGACGCTTTCAGCCTGGGTGGGACCTCCGGAGGTGTTCTCCATGAGGATGGGTGAAGGAGGAGGTTGCGCTTGGGATAGATGGGCCGGGCTCGTGGCGATATTCTTTGGTGCGAGTGGTATGAACGTCAAAAAAGAAAGACGAGTAGACGTTTCTTCACCTTCGGCCGTTGCCGAAAATTGTTGAAAGCCGAGTCGGAGTCCACATTAGGCGCCGAAATTGGTCGTCCCGTAGGCTGTAACGGGGGCATTGGGGCGGCCACTGCTGGCTCTGATATCACCTCCCTCAATCTTCAAGCTTAAGCATTCGACCTCTCAGACTATGGTCCAAAATATCGAATCACTCAAAGTTAAGCGATGGGGTTCTCGCTAAGCAAACTCCCTCGCTGGTATACTGATGAGGGCGCCTAATAGCTCGCTATGATCCATCGTACGGAATATCAACTCTGACGATAGGAAGTCTCATGCTCACCTCAAACTTTGAATATTTGAGTCTGAACCCTGCAATGGCACATGCACACCACCTCGATAAGTCGCACAAAATTGGCTTTCCGTCCGACACACATGACACCTAAGTATACAAGCTCATCTATGTAGCCCGGTACTGAGACTCGATAATATGCCAAACTCGCTCCGCATTACAAATCCAGCGCCGCCTCCGTCATGTTCGCCAAGTCCGGCCAACTGTCTCCCCGTGGTCAGTTAGAGATGGTAGAGCAAGGTTGAGGAACAACAAATTTACATTTCCCCTCCCTGCGCGGTCAATGTAACGCGGGATCCAGGCCCGATGGTAGGATCGAATTCCAATAAGTCGTAGCCCTTCTAAGTACGTGCACGTCTGTTGATCAATTGGGCGAACTTGGAACATCCAGAAGTCCACGCACCATATGTAGAAGGACGTCCTTGAAAACCTTATCACGAGAACTCCAGATCTTCGCTCCCTCTTGCTCTGCTCGAATAAGAGCTAAAGTAAGGTAAAGATAGTGAGCGCGGCTATAATAGGACACTGTCAACAAGTGAAGGGCGCACCCATCTCTTTGATGGAAGCCATGGTCATGGTTTTGTCCAACCCTTTGGCGACCAATGCCGTGATGGAAAGAATCACCCCTTAAACCAGACATCAAATTCAAGTTCGGACGTGAAACTATTGGACTCACAGTCAAAGATAGAACGAGGCATTGTCAGTTCAAAGTCGGGGGCTGGTGAGATTAAGGGTCGAAGGTTACTGTTGAACTGAGATTCATGGGCACGGTTATATGTAAATCTTAAAGCTTGAGCCTGAACGCGAACATCTTTGTAGGAACGATCGAAATCCGAACGACAAAGAGAGTCCGGTTTTCGCCTCCACCTTTCTTCTATTGGGTGTCATTCCCCAATATCAGCTCAAAGGCCTGTGGCAACAGGCCTTTGAGGCTGGGCCATATCATAGGTTAGCAACCTATTTCTCTTTGCGACGTTGCCTCATTGCGTTCATACGGTAAGGGGAACAAGAAATTGCGATCGACCCACCAAAACAGCAGCCTCATGTCACAAGCGAGGGGGAGTGAAGGAATGGAAAGGACCCTTCATCTTTGCGAGCTGTGAGAGAAACAGTGCGTCCACAGGATCCGAATCCCAGGTAGCTTAAAGCTCTAAACATCGGCCGAGGTACCATGCAAAGTTTTAGGGTGTTAAGTTAACAAGGGAGCAGCAAGGGAGGGTCTGAAGAGGGTCGAACTTAGTCGCCGGGGCCGGCGATCAAGGCAATGGCAATTGGGTTACAGGTACGTCATGATGCATGATCACCCAGTCCTGACCGATCCGACGGTCTTTCTTTCTACGCTCACCCGGTCTTTGTCTTGCCCAAATCGACTGACTAGCATGGCTCACTCAACTACAGTTTCCCTAACTCGTACGCTGATTTGTCACATCCCCTCCCGAACATGCCTCGCCGTCACCCAACCCCCAGTTTCACAACGATTGCGGCCACCCACAGAGCTACGGTTCGTATGAACGACCTTATCACCTGAAATTATATTCACTGAGGTGCCTAGAATTTCCGAAAGGACCTTCAGAAGCTTGAAGAACTCCTGAAAACCGATAGCGCCTCCCTAGGATTGGGTGCATTTACCGAGGTCATCGCCGTGCTCCACCATCCCTCTCCAAAGCAGTGCGAAGCCCATACTGGCGGAGTCAAGTTGGCATTTCGCGCTCCCACCATCATCTGTGAAATCCTTTCCAACGTCACCCGCGCGCCCAGCCGACTCGACGAATTATCTGTCATTCTGAGCTCCCGAAAGTGGCCTCGCCACCATGTTTGCGCGCAGGTCGGTGTTGTTTGGTGCAGGCTCAGGGGAAGCAGCGAACGCATACTAGTAATGCATTAGCCTGTCACAGAACTTCAGTTCGCTTCAGTTCATGATGCGACAGTTCGTCAGCAAGGGGCCTCTGAATGAAATCCGCGCTTCTCCACCTCCCCTCACTCGGGCATCGCATCCTCAGATCACCGCGTCAAGGGACCCGTTGCAGTCTGGCTTTGTCCTCTCCTTCACCTCCGGTAGGCTCTACAGCGACGTCATTGCGAATTCGCGGCTCGACATTCCCTCCTCACACACCGAGCGTGCACTGTTTCGACGTGCCCGTCGGACACTGATACACTGTGGGCCTATGTGACGGTCACGGTGAGCCATGCACAGTTTAGAAACAAAGATGTACTTACTGAACATAGATTAGATCTTTAGATCTGGCTCTGAGCAAGCAGCAAGGTGCCGAGGTCAGTTGTGTCAACAAGGCTAATAAAAGGTTTTTCTTACCCTATCCAAGAGCTCATTCAATTCGCTTCGCGACGAGGGCAAAACCAATCGCACGACCAATCAATTCGCTTCGCATGACGACACCGTCGCATATCACGACCCGACGACGACGAGGGGTTCTGCGGATACGGAGTGTGACGGCGGCTCTCGTTCGTCATCGCACACAGACCTCGATCTGAGAGCATACGGTGTGCAGAGAGAGGATGGCAAGTCAAACAGAGTTTTGAAGAGAAAAAAGGACCCTACTGACCATGAATTAGACCCCAGCACGACCCCAGCATAACCAGAAAAGAATTCTGTGAGTGAGCATTCCGCCAATCAAACTGATAGTCGTACTCACCATTTCGCAAAACGACGACGACGACGACAGCCCAAAGGTCTCTGCCATAAAGGGGTCCGACACCTGGACATCCCCGCCGGCAGACAAGCGCAGGAGGAGGAGGTGACTCGTGCTATTCGTATTCGAAGCACCGCGGCGCCGAACATGCAATAGTGGGCCGACTGTGCACGATATCCGCGCCTGATCGCCCAGCAACTTCCCCACCAAGGAGAGCATGAGCTAGTAGACCTCCCTCTTCTTTGATGCCCGCGGGCGGTACGTGATCCCCTCGACGTCCTGCGTGGCCTTGACGTAGAAGCCGCTCTAGAGCATCCACCCAGATTAGTCCGAAGGGGCCGTAGCACCGTGTATAGCACCACGGGAGAAGCCCTCGTTGGTGAAAATGCAATGCTGAGGGAAGAAATGGTGATAAAGAGAGTCTTGGAGAATGGGTTCCATCGTTCCAAGCCATGGCTTAAAGTGGACAGCGAGTTATGGGTAAACAGCGCTGGGGTATGCGGGCGTCTATTTGGTGAGTTCGCCACGTGAGCAAGCCCAAGAACAAGGCGCACCTGTATCTCAACTAAGGCTACATGAACCTTATGCCCTCTCTGGAAAAAGTGTGTGTCAAGGGTATCAGGAGTAAATTAGCCCAGAGATGAGCGTAGGAGAGAAGGAAGAAGCTGTGAGCGCCTTGCCACTGGCAGTGTGAGCGCCGTCGGGGTTTCAATCCTGGGAACCTCTCACCATATCGAGTGTATTGGGCAATTCCGACGAATTGGACGAATTGCCTGTCTGATTCGTCCACCACAACGGCTACGCACCAATGCCCTGTGAGTCACCTGTGCCTGCTTATCAGGCTTTCTGGGGTCTATCGACATGCCAAGCAGTCCGATCGAGGGTATTGAAGGGGCAAGGACACCCAGGTGAGTATAACATATGTCTATATGTCTCGAGGCCGAAGTTTGACTGTTCTCGTCCGCCAGGCTCCAAATAATGCGAGTAGAGACCACCAGAAGTGAGAATCTGGATTCCTCGTTGGGGCAAAGTACGTGGTCGGATACACGATACTGGGCTTGGTGTTGAAGTTGACGTGTTTTAGCACGCCTTGATCGTCGTCCGATCCAATTGTGAGTGTCGCGTCCCATTCTGTGAACTCCCGGACATATCTGGCCTTCGGAGACCCGTTCAAATCAGTGCCGACATCCACGGCTATGAAGATATGGTGTCAACATCATCCCCTGGACCGCCTTCTCCCTCTAGTCTTGCTGTTGTTCTCCCCAAGGCCCGAGAACTTGAAGGCTAGGCTTGAGCGAAGGATTGACATGGGTGGAGGCCGACGATCGTCTTCACCCCTTGCTGGAAGGTCGGTCGCCTATCAACCCTCTCCCCCGTTTACCTTTTTTAACGTGTTCTGATGACTGCTTGATTCTAGGATCTTTCGGGGGTTTAGTAATCCGTCGAGCTCCAGTCCGTCCCCATCTCATCAAGGTCGAGTTCCAAACTGAGTCCTCCGAAGCAGATAGATCAAGCTCAACGCCACCCCACCCCTTCGTACATGCCGGCGTTCTCGTCTTCCCCAGATCCCACTCTATGGATCCGCAGCGCTTCATCTCACCGTTGCCTTGCACCGTTGAATCGATATCTACACGCCGAGACCCTGAAACTGCTCGCACCACCGTTTTACCCAATATTTGAATATCTACGCCAGCCCGTCTTGCCAGAGACACATCGTCGCCTAACATATGCGCCTTTTACGTAACGGCGACCCCCGCTATCAACGCACCGGCGGCACTTGTTGTGTCGTAAGTCCTATTGCCCTCCGCTTTCCCTCTTCGAACTCCAGCTGACATGTCGCGGGCACCCGCTTCCAGAGACGCCGTGTTCTCCTTCAAGAGACCACAGCTACCCTTCCTGCACTGCGATCGAAACAGAAGATGTTCGCTTCGGCCCTGGAGTTTTCGCCCCTCTCGCCGTCTACGTCCTCCCCTCTTTCCCATCCGAGTCGGGATACGATCTTGCTCTACACCTTCTTCACCATTTTCACCATTTCCCCTTGCCAATCTAGTCAATGTTCTATCTTCAGTCCGTGTCCCACGCCAACAGCCCTCGTATCAAACGCAAAGCAAAAACTGGTGGTCCTTCAACTACATGAAAATCTACATACAATTCCTCATTCCAGTCGGCGCCCTTCCGAGGCGACCACGTCGACTCGGCATCTTCACCAGATAGCCCATTAGCATCCAGGTGTTCGGTGTTTTCCATCTCCTCTGCATCCCCTATCCGGGCGTCCCGACCCACCTCTCTCTCCCACGGCGCCCGCTCAAATCTATCCCCAGCCCTTTGTGCCTGCGCTGTCGCAAAGCCCCCAAGTGACTATCCCATGCGGCATACCCAAACGACCGCTCAAGTCAACCTGGGAGTACAGTCGGCTTCCTGAGGATCATCAGCGACCAGGTTCCTCCATTCGTGACTCATCGTCCCGCATCTTTTATGCGCATCGGCCAAGGGCCTTGTCGACCTCGTTTACGAGTAAATTTAAATTTAAAGTTATCTTGTATCTATCCAAAATCAATAGTGTTCGGTACACTCCTAGTATTCCACGTCCCTCAACAGCCAGACTCTTTGGCTCAAGACCTCACCCAACGGTCGAAATATCTAGACTCGTGACCAGTGCCGCTCTATGAGGCCGCAGGCGAAACCTCTATCGAGGTTGATCCCTCATAGAGGGATCGGTTACAGGTCTACGAAATATCGAGCAACGAAGTCTAACTCCCCTTGCTTTCTTACATAATGGCTTTTGGTTGCGAGTTCTTTGTCTCGTTAAGTATCGTTATAAACAGATGTCCAACACGCGTTCACTTTCTCTTTCACAGTGCCGAACCTTGCACCTTGCAAGTATATCCAGCAACATCTTCCCCTTTCAACCGCGTACTGATATACCTTGTTCAGGTTTCCACGACCCATCAGTACACCCCACCCACTCTATAGCATGTCAATGGTTACCGTCCAACAGCATAGGTTCGTTTTGATTCTCCATCCAGTTGGAGAGCTTAAATGCTGACTGCAGCCTTTCCTTGCTTCGCAGTGGAGCCCCCGGCGGCTTCAAGTACGGCATTAACAAACTTGCGAATGAGACTCTCACCCAGATCTTTCTCTCTGGATCCCTGACCCTTTCAACCAATCCCGAGAAAAGTAATTCCCCGGCTTTCAGTCTCCTTCTCGTTTGTCGTCACTGGAATGCGCTGGCGTTGTCTTTGCCGTCCTTGTGGACAACCTTGAATTTGGATTTCTACAACCTGGGGAAGAGCAGAAGAAGAGAGGAAGCAGAGGTCATCCTATGGAAGTTCGCAGGACTGTGTCTCTCTAGGTCCTCTAACCAGCACCTTCACCTGACTCTCTGCAGTTTAATCGAAGAACCCATGGAGAATCTTGCGAGACTAGGTGCCCCTTCCGACCGCTGGGCATCATTAAACCTCAGCACGAACAACTTGCTCGACATCATCAATGACCGACAGAACTTTTCCGGCTTTCCGGCGCTCCGCTCTCTCGTCACACGCGTCCATTTGAGCTACGATTGGGATAGCTCTGGCGCTCAAGGAACGATTGTCGATGGCGACGATATAATACGGTCCGCGGGGGATCCTGACTTGGGGTTCCTTGCATTGCGACATTTCAACGTTTGCATCCGTCTGGGGCTTTCCACCGTTGACAGGGAAGGATCTGAAGGCACCTTCCTCAGTCTACCGAGCGATTTACGAAGCAACATTACACACCTCTCCATGGAACAGTGCTCCCATCCCAGTACTCTCTCAGCCCGCATGCGCGAAGTACTGACCGCCGGTATGGGATCGCTTACCCATCTTCACCTCAATTTACCACGCATGAGGATCGAGTGGGACGAGACGACGCCTCCTTATCCTGGTCACCTTACTCTTCCCCATGTCACCTTCCTTTCCATTTCCAGCCTATCCTGCCGGAGCAATGGCATGCGCGATGATGCTTGGAGGAATCTCGACTATCTGATGCTGCCATCGCTGAAGCATCTTCGTGTCACTCAGATCATGCCCGAGGACGAGGACATCCATCGAAACCCCTATCTTACCCGGTTCCTTTCCCGGGGCCTGAGGATCCAGACCCTCGCGACTCAACAGATTGGCTTGACACACAGCATTGCGCTGTTCGAGGCGTTAAAGCCTGAAATGTTATTCGTTTCCAACTCCTTCAACAATCCAGCAATGCGTCGTACACTTTGCAAACTTTTGGAAGACATCCTCGACGCAAAACCGCCTGTCGCGCAGGTGAGGACGATCATGATCTACGACACGGCCCCATGCGGTGCACTGCTCGCTGGGGATGTTTTGAAGACCTTCAAGAAGCAAAGCACAGGGGATGACCCCTTGGTCTTGTGCGCAAACGCCGGGGACGGCTCGAAGAAAATTGTGTTGCGCTCCCAAAGTCGTGTCCCCCCAAGCACGCTGAAGGATTACGGAGGCGTAGGAGATTTTCTTGCTGCGGCTGATGTGAAGCTCGATTTCGGCTCGGCCTTTCCCCGACATTTGCCTCAGCAGTGGTGGTTGACTGGTCTAGAAAACTGGAATTAGGTATAGCATTCCACGACACACGTCGTCGTATCACACACCTCAGGCTCCTTTTCAATTACCCTTTTCCATTTCTTGACGCACACTTCTCACCAACAATATATCCGTCCTAAAGGCGTCGAGTCTACGTACTGTCGTATAAGTATAGTACCAACGAAGCGAACACTGGACGGACATCTGCTCAGACGTCGTTGGGATAGACGGGGATTATAATAATATTGAAGTTATGAGGTCAGAGACAAATTCCAGAGAGATGCTGAGGGTGCAGTGAGGGCGAATAGACTATGGCTTCTTGTCTAGTGTTTTCTCGTCCCCTATCTTCCCTTTGTACATGATAGCATCTAGGCGCGCTTTTGCTGGAAGAACTGGTTTCTACTCGCTCCCTATGTAGGGTTCTTACAATCTCCGCGGAGTTAACATTGGGAGGAGGCCGACTGTGCGTCGACGTCAATATCCGCTATCTGTCAATTCCGCCCTTCGTGGAGAAGTTGTCGCCGTTATCGTTCACTGGCCTCTGCCGTCGCCTTTGCAATCGGCGAGCTTACCCCTGCTAGAAGGACATATCTGAACTACACACTACAGTTCGATGTCCTCGTCATTAGGCTCGAGGACTCGGCCCTTAGCGCTCGTCGCCTAGAGAAGTCATCTAGATGGTGCTGCCTGATGGAGCGAGAAGTGGGATGTTCAGTCCATTCTGCGCAGCCGGTCGCAAAAAAGAAGACAGCTACTTGGCGTTAATAGTCTTTCTAGGACCTTTGATGTGCCCTGGTTGTGGATAGCTGCCATGGGAGTATAGATATGTGGTATGAAGCGGACAGTTGAGTGAGTGCAGTAGACAAAGGGTAGGAAGCAATTTCAGGCTTCCAGCAGTTTGAATACATCTGTCATATCCTCGTAAGCTGTGAGGGAACGTTTAGGTTTGTTAATAGCCTCCTCCAGGAGTCTGCATCGTTAAGCTGATCCTCCGCTTCCGCCTCTTCTCGCAACGAGTGCAATGTCACGCTCAGATAGCGGTCTGCCGTTACGTTCAGAAGGTATGCCGGATCCTCCTCTCTACCAAGCCGACGGCGGAAGGAAGGAGGTAGGTCTCCATGTCCCCGACAATAGCGATTGTGATACAGCCCACAGTCAACGTTGAGGAATTCCGGGAGTCCTGAGAATAGTTGAGATCAAATGAGAGCGAAGGCTCTTGACGTGCAGCAACTGTTAAGTTGATGAGAGGAACATAGTGTCGCGAGGATGCCGCCAGTGCGATTCAACGACCCGACCATGCTATGCCCCGTGGATGTGGGCGAGGATGTCAAGTAGCGATGCAGATGGTAAATGTGAAACAGTGACATTAAAATCTGCCCACAAAGTTATGTACGAGACAGTAGATGCTTGCACTCACAAGAGAGATTAAATGCTTTCAGATATCGGAACATTTCGAACATGCGCGTTGGCGCATGGATCGATGATGTCTCTGGCGATGGATGTTGCAGGTGGTTCGGTACGGGCGGCAAGGTCTAGGTAGTGGAGGTTGACATGGAGACGGTGATATTACAAAAGCATAAGTAAACTGACCACGGAGGGCGAGTCGAGATAGTCATCTCGTTACTTCAAAAGCGCCAGTCCTGTTCAGTGAACAAGAGTTCGATATGTTTCCGGAGACTATAATCGAAGGTATGGGAATGATTCACGGATGACCAGATACGTCCGGGTGTTAGTCAGAAAGGCTGGGTCTCTCCGTCTTCACGGTATCTTCAGCCTGGCGGGCGAGTACAGTCAGGCTTCTGCCGATAAGGAGGAGCAGGCGACTCAGATACTGTACAAGGGGAAAACAAACGATTAGTGATTATGTTTGAAATTCCAGAGATTGAGATCATACCTTGCTGTTGATTATATCGGAAATGGATGCGAGGGTGGCTCATGACGCTGTCGCTGTGTACACCTCGCCGCCACGAACACAGGGCGAAGGTGATGAGAGGACCTCGACAACCTCCTCTTGGGCACGACGAGCTTCAAGAGTTCTCTTGTCAAGGAAGCAGTACAGTAGGAGATCTGCTGAGAGACGAGCTTCACCATCGAACGGGTGTACGGTCAGGGTCAGAGTAGAAACAACCCGGACTCCGACGAAGACGAACCCGTTAAGCAGGATGTGGGCCGGAGAAAGAGAACATTGATCTTCGCGGGTGCCTCTGTCTCCATGTCTCCATCCTGGAGCTTGAGGTCAGTATACTCCGACAGCCTTGCATGGTGGTCACGATAACGAACAACAGAACTCACATTGCGCCTTCTGGAGAATGGGAGTCGAGTCTATGATGCTGACGACGGCTTCTCGAGCGTGTGTTCGAGGGGGACTAGGATTACGACTGAGGGAGGCCGAAACAAGTCCGAGGATCGTATACTCGTCTACATACCGTGCTCCAAAGGTGATGCTGAATTCGAAAGCCGTAGTTCAGTCGGCCTCTCCTCGCATTATCTGGAGCCTGGCGGGTGAGACCTATAAATTTATAAACATACCCATTTACTTAGGCCCCCCCACACACCTTTCATAACCTCGAGTAGACGTCGATATACCACAGAGTGCTCCGATAACCAGGCGCAGGCGACTCAGTGCGTGCCGTTGACGGTGGACGAATCAGACAGGCAATTCGTCCAATTCGTTGGAACTGTCGAATACGCTGCATATGGCGAGATGTTCCCAGGCTTGCAACTCCGACACCGACTCTCCTTCAGTTATCATCTCTCTCTCACTAGACATTCCATACCACCTACTCAGAATATTGTCAGAGATGGCGCTTTAGTAGTGCGGGCTCCCTGGAATCACTGGTGAGCATGGAATCCGGGCCTGTTCACGATGGGGCATTGAACGCACACAATTAGGCGCTCGTGGTCTGTAGACGGCCGAACTGGGGCAGGTTGTTCATAATTGGAATTTGGGCGCGCACCTTGGTGAGAAAAAGCAGCCCTCTGAGAATTTCGGATTTTCATTCCCACATAGCTCACTGTTGAGAAAACGCTTGCGTCAAGTCTTCTCTTCCCGTGCCCCCGATTGTTCATGGACAAAATCGCAATCTCTCCCCTGTCTGCGTCTATTCACTCGACTTATGCGTCACTATCTCATTATGCAGTGCTCCTGGCCTTCGTAGTCCCGCCTCTGCCCCACCAGGACCATTTTTCAATCGTGAGTCTGCCTGCTTATATCCCACTTTCATAACGACCCTTACACAATCTCCCGCAGTCTCTAAGCGGCCATTCACAGTCGCCTTTCTCAAGGTTACAAGAATCTCGCTGCGCAGAGATGCGCTCGATGGCCAAGGTCAGTTTGGTCAAGCTGCTAGAATTGCGTGGGTTAAACGATTCCGTCGTTCCACTACTCGAAGTCCTGAAGCTTGATCTCCCCCAGATGTACCTCGTCGCTCTTTTCACGCCGAGGGCCCGAAACTACCCGCGCTACACTTCTACTCTTGAACTACAGCTGAACAGGCACTCCCCTCAGCAAGGCACGTCATTTACGATCAAGGTGCAGCCACCCTTCTTTTTCTTCTTCAGGACGAACCTCACTCAACCGTCAAAATACCATCACAATGCCCTATCGCCCCAGGCCGTCCGAGACGATGTGGCCATTTTATGCCTTTCATCACTCTAAGCTGCACTCCAAGCAGCAGTGTGTCCCTGGAAAGATCGGGTGGCATCTCGGCATGCGAGGCATCTCTGTACCTGCTCCGCCCGCCCAGGCCATTTCACCTCTTCTGCAATACTTGGGGGCATAGGAGCTTCAATCTCGGTGCAAATCAATGCCAGTTAGATCGATCTACGAACATCATCGCATACGACTCCTCGCAACGTTAAATTCAGCGGAGAAATCTGTAACTTTACTCGGTCAGAAGCGTCAAGCCGCTGACGCCATCCCATCCTCTCTCCATTAAACGTCAAGGGCACCCACGGTCGACTCGTCCACCTACAACGGCACGCACTTCTGTCCCGTGAGCCACCTGTGCCTGCTTATCGGAGGAGACTGGGGTCTCTCGACATGTCAAACCGTCCAATCGGGGGTATAGGAAGGGTAAGGCGACCCAGGGGAGGGGCCCAAGTCCTGGGACAAAAACCACAGCTCCCCAATCCCGAAGTCACTGATACCTTTGGGATGGGCTTCAATGGTCTCTCCAGGCTCGTATGTTCAGTCTCGGATGCAAGCGTGCCAACATTCACAACCTCCTTTTCTACCCCCATCTCATCTCCGATGAGTATAAACAGCTCTCCTCCGAGGCTCTGGAAGCCGCTCGTATTTGCAGAAACAACCAGGCCCGGACCCTTTCCATTTCCGTATCCGTGCCCACCCCTTCCGTGACACCGTATCAAAACAAGTGTTGTCCGAACATACGCTCGATGGCAGAAGCTTTTGTACGTTTGTCCGTTCTCAGTGATGATGGCCATTGCCGGGCGTTTTGGGGTTGTCGAACCTTGGGCACGGCGGTTATTACTTCACCGCAACCGCTTGCCCCTATATTCACCTCGCTCCGCAGAGTCGTTATACTCATGCCTCCGGTACCATCTCCGCAGAGGCAGCTTCGACTAAGTATTGGGACCCGTTCTTCTGGGACTGCGCCAACGTCATACGCATATCCACCACCCGTCGATCCCGTGGTCTGCGTGAAGGAATCGTTGACATTATTCACTCAGCCGCCATTTTCCCAGAAGGCTTGGTGTGAGTTCTGCAGTTCCATTTTGCAAGGTTGTCGGGCTAACTACCTTTCAAGGATGGGTTCGCCTTGGCCCTGAGGATCCACGAAGGTCAACACTCTGCTTCTAGAAGCTTCGTTCATCTCTTTCACCTCGTCGAAAGTGTTCTAATGCTTCGTTTCTTTCTATAGACGAACAATTTGCTCGGATACGTATAGATCTCCGCGTTCCAACTGAAGCCTGAACATAGATAGGTTGTAATGCCATATATCGCTGCACGGTGACATTCACAAACGTCGATTAGGTTTCGTTTGAGGCTCGAGCCCGTTCTGCGAAAGTTGGCGAATCCGAAGCGCCGCGTATGTCTCCCAGCTATACAATTGCAATGATACATTCCTCAACAGGAGATCATCTGAAGTTAGCCCAGAATGCGGCGGTTCGTCAATTTTGAGCGCAATACCTCTATGCACATGTACTTCTCTACTCGCTCGAATATACTTTTTTGGCCCCCCAGTCTATTCTGCTAGTATTTCCTTGTGTCTGTAGTCTATTCTCTGATTATCTGTAGTCGAATAAAATTGATTTATGATGATTTTCAACGTGAGCTGATACGATCCGAAGCCAAACCGGCGCGAGCCTGAAGTCCAACTCGGAAGACCTGCAAAAGCCGCTATCAGTGACTGGATAAAAAGAGAACAACTGCGACGCACCATTGACAGGAGATCCACCCGAAAGCCCAGATTGAGAAAATGCCTGACAAGAAACACAGAAATCAGTTATGGGGTATAGGGAAAGCAAGTTTAGGGACATCGCACCTCGTGGCAGCCCTCAACGTTCCCCGAGTTCCTCCATCTTGCTGATTCTAGAAGATCTGGGAGAAAGGAAATATGTCAGTGCTCGAGCATGAACCAGTACATCACATTACTCACAATTGGCTGTACACAATTCCCCGGTGGTGTTACTGTAAGGCCGTAGTCTTCAGTAGGCTGTCAACATTTGGTGCAGGTGGAAGGAAAGCAAACGAACCTCAATCGGAATGACCAGCCTTGGGGAATATACACAATAGTTCATCAGATCTAGAATGCGAGGCTGGATTTACACTCACCAGAGCACGTCCAGGGAACGAAGGCACGAAAGAGAACAGGGCAAGTGGTGGAGGAGAACGATGAGGAGGAACCGAACGAATTTTGGGCTTTTGATGCTGATGGAGGCTGGTGCCAAACATGAGGCCACTGGCAAACAACGTCCCAGGAGGACCCACAAACTGTCGACACCGAGAAAGGACTGTATATTACGCTCGCTCAGCAATGTGGACTACAGAAGGCACAAATATACGATAAGGAATTAGATGTCAGTCTCGTCGTAGTTGGCAGGAGCCGAGCGAGTCACCGGTTGAGCAACAGCACGACCGCCGTTCGCTGCCTCAGAGGGTCGCGGTTGGGTCAAGCGGACAACATCGGCGAGCCCTGTTCGACTGTTCTTTTCAAGCGGGAACAGTTCACCATCCTTCATTATCTGGTCGAAGTATCTACATTTGAAGATTGTAAGCAAGCCACCAGACGTGAAGGGAAGAGGACGTACTCATCCCAAAGAGGGGACACATCGGGCCCGAGCATGACACGCAGACAGTCAAAAAGCCAGTCCATTATTGCCCAGAACGAGTCCTTTGCAGGCCTCTCAGGAAGTTAGGGGTCCTCGGCAGGCTCTACTTCAGCGTTAAAGTACTCGACAGGCGCAAGAACAGGCGGGGGCGCCAAACATGGGATCGAAAACGCGGACAACGGTGATTTCCCTGACCCAAGAAGATCATCTTGATTTTCCATTAGGAGACGGCGCTATATTTTCGCAGTCAGCGGGCATATAGATGTACAACAAACTTACTTACAAGTATTGCGAGTTTCTTGACTTGAGGTCTCGTAACCTTCGACAACTTGCCAAGGTACTTGGTGGTGGTGGCGCGAGAGGATGAGACAAGCGAGCATGGCTTTGGAGCCTTCCCATTCACACCCCTTCAGTTCACGCTTGCTACAATCTATAGTATATGCCAGCTGGAGCGTTCTGAAGCATTTCCAGCAAACGTATATCATCACGAAAGCCCCCGGTAACGCTCGAGGTGATCTCGCCCACTTCCTTCGTGAGAGTCATTAAATTGGCCGGTGTTTCAAATGCTTCAACGAATCCGCGAGTGTTCTTCTCCTTTTCGAGCAGGTTCTATATTTTTCGTTAGCCCAAAGAGTCCGCTACAGCACAAACAACAATAGATAGTACATACCATTGTGCGTTGTTTTGCGTTGGAGATGTCAAAGACTCCCGCAGCGTACATTGCCTGCTGCATCAGGTTATGGATGTTGGTCTGTGCAGGTCATACAATTAGTGACTATTCAAGCAGCCTGAGCCTGGAGCACATACTCGCTGTACCTGGGTGATCCTGTAATTACCAGAATCTTCTAACCGGAAGAATGGGGGGACTGCAATAGCCTTGGTCATGTTTGGGACCCTGCCCAAGACCTGCGGGATTGTCATCCTGTCAGTTTAAAGGAAGCGCGCGCCAGATGGGTGGAGGCCGACCTCTCTTCCCGGCTTGGACATCCCTGACTCGGTGCTTCGCCCTTCCATGATTGGCTGCAGTATGGCATATCTCTGTTGAGAGAACGTCGTTGGTTCACCAGGCTCGTAGAGAAATTACGAAGAAAGCAACTTACACTGGGAAGAATGGCAGCTGTCGGGGCGGCTTCTCATTCAGCAGGAGGCAAAGGGTGGCGGATGTGTATGACGCCGGCGCACTCCCAGAGGAGTACGGGGCGGCCTGGTCTCGGTAGTCGAATTTGACGCCGCAGAGATGGCGGGGGATATAACTGAAGTATAACTAGGAATAAAAAGGAGCATCGGGGGACGAGTTGGGAGAGCTGTACTCACCTAATCCATGGAGGGCATAACGTCCCTGTGTAAGCACCAGTTCGTCCCATTAAATGCAGTAACAGGGGCAGGTTCGGGAGCCACCATGTCAGTGCGGATTGGATTGGCCGCGCATGCCAACATTCTCAATGTCCAATCTGTAATCGAAGGTATAGTGACGCGTGGGCGACCATATACACCCAGGGGTTCGACGGACGTTACAAGGGTGGGTAATCTGGGGTTTTGATTCCAGTGTATCCCGGCATACCATCGTTCCTTGAATTTGCACGCCGTACGAGTCGCCATTGGATTGGATGACGACCAAGACATGCTAAATCGCGTCAAGTTGAGTACCAAGCCTCAGGATCGTGTAATCGACTACGTACTGTGCTCCAAGAACGACGTTGATTTCCAAAGTCGCGCTTCAGTGTGCCTCTACTCGCACTGGTGAGTGAGAACAGTCAAGCTTCCGCCTCGAGATATATGGATATATTATACTCACCTGGGTCACCTTACCCCTCCAACACCCTCGATTGGACTTCTTGGCATGTCGATAGACCCCAGAGAGCCCCGATGAGCAGTCGCATGCGACTTGTGGGGCAGCAGTACGTGCCGTGTCGGTGGACGAATCAGACATGGAATTCGTCCAATTCGTCGGATTTGTCCAATCCGCTAGATATGGTGAGAGGTTCCCAGGATTGCAACTCCGACGGTCACCCCCAGGCGCTGCTGGGCCTCCCTTCCGACTCTCCTTCATAAACTCATCTCCGACGGCTCAATAGATTTTCGATACTATTGACACAAACGACACAGGGCCTTACCGTTGTGGAAACGATGTGTCTCAGCTGAGATACGGGTGAGCATAGGCGTTAGCCCGGCTCGTTATGGCGAACTGGCCGGATAGACGCCCGTAGACGGCGAAGGACAGGATAACTTGCTTGGCATCGGGATCCCTCGCTGCGGAGGCGTGGATAATCTCACAGGCTCGATAAGAAGGCTCGTCACTGACTTCCATCGGGCTGCAAGCCGATGGGAGCTTGTCGTCTGTGAGGCCTTACGCATCGCATCCGGTATGTTTGGCTGGTTATAGTTTTCTTCGGCCTGGAATCTGACATCCTCGTTATAACGCCAGTGGTCGCCAGGTCAAATGCTTTGCCATGGCTGGGGACGGAGGCTCCATGAGCGCTTGGTCGTATACCTTGTGGGCAAGCGCTGGCGCTGTCAGATTCGAAGTCACTTTGGCGAGGAGCCCCCAAAACGTCCCACCTCATGGATCGCCTGTTTATGCGATCTATTTGGGGCACTTCTATTGAGGGTAAGTATCACCTGTCCCTGACTCTGATACTGAAATGAAAGACTGACTGTTTTTGAACAGTTTAAAGGAGCCCATGCCAAGCACTAGGTTGGGAGCTTCGTATCGGGTTCAGAGTGAGTCGTGTTCCAAACTTTGGGCCTGCTATGGGCGCAGTCCATCCAGCACCGGTCATTGTCCAGCCCATTGGTGAGTTCGTCGTGTGATTCTGGAAACCGAACCATAGTAATCGCAGCCCAGACTTCAATACACTAGACCCTCTCGGAAGCCACCGACATATCGCATCGTAGCTGCGTCGGACCGCGTTTCTGAAAGCTCTGGTGATGGGTCCCCAGCGCTGAAGCGACCGAACCAGGGGGTCGAGTGGGATGATGGACGGGATGGGCTCTGCGATGCCTGGTACGCACTCTGCGCCCTCGCCCCTGCCCTTCGATTCTGACGCTCTTCCCGCCTAGCTCAGCATCGGTTGCCTCTTGGCTCATCGCAGTCAAACTTCTCTGTGCCACCGTGGACGCACTGCCCTCAACCTAATGGCATCGCTGCACCTCACCCCCCGGTCCCCGGATCAGCAGCTAATCAATATCACGGGCCGTAACCCCTCAACCTCAATCCCATGAGTCTGGCCAACGCCCAGCGTCGATGAGCATGAACAGCCTCCCAACGGCCAACAGAAACAGCAGCCACGATGCCATGGGAAGCTTCAGTGAACCGTCGCCTCTCATCAACCGTGGGTCGATGCTGCCTCCGACTGGAATACCTGAGGGCGTAGCAGCTGGCGGAGTGCCTCAGCAACCTCAGCAGAGTAACCCACCCGGCGCTCCGCAGGGGGGTAATTTCCCGCCAATGGTCAATGGCAGGCCCCCGAGTATGACGACGACGCCCCAAATACAGCCAATGATGTCGCAAAGCCCGTCGATGGGGAGTCGATTGGGAACCGCCAACCGATACGCCAGCCGGGCTCGAGCGATTATGTGGTTCAGAACGAGTTTCAAGGTTCCTTTAAAAGCAACAGCAACTTCTCCCTCAGGCAAAAGCTGATGCTGGAATTCCGGGCGACAAGGACGTTTCTGCTTTCACGATGAACGACAAGGTGTGTTTCACGCAGGTTCCTGAACTCATGTTACTGATGAAGCCGTTAGTTGGCGGTTCCCTAAGGCCCATTCAGGCTATTCCTGGTGGCCCTCAGACTCCCAGAAGCCCCCTCATATGTAGCAGCAGCAGCAACAGCTAGCACCAGTAGCAACAACATCGGCAGATGGGGCCGGAAAGCGCAAGGGCACTTCGCCACGCGAAGAGGTAAGCATCACAATCATTTCTGAATCCAAGCCAAGGCCTGACGTGACTCCTTTAGCACGATTAACAATCTATCGATTTATTTCCTCCTAGGGCTGCCCAATGGATAATCCCATGATACCCAAGGGTGTCACCCCAATGCCGCACCCCCAGACACCCAGCAGACACCCACCGTGCTGCCACAATCCTCCCGGTCATCTTCAGCAAGCACCTCCCCCGTCCGGAAACCTCCCCAAATGATAATAGGGCGGGCGAAAAGACCTGTACAGAGTAGAAGCCGCCATAACAGCACGTCATTCATAGTCAGGCGAGTTCAAGCGTGCTACCAAGGTGAGGTTTCATGAAGCCCAAGAAGCGGCATCTGTACACTTTGAATGTCCGCTCCGTTCTCGTCCCTTGTTTATAGATGTACAACTGTAAGTATATTCTCTACGGGACTGCCACCGTATGCAGCTACTAGGGGCTTATTTTATCGGGTTACATCTTGTCACGAGGCTGAACATCAAGCGCCTGGGCGCTTCTGGTCCATTTGGCAATACGGCTGTTGTCGTGGGACGTGGACTGAGGATAGAACATTGACTAGGGGGGTGGGATAGAAGGTGTAGAGCGGGATCGTATCCCGAGTCGGAAGGGAAAGAAGGGAGGAGACAAAGACGGCGAGAGAGGGGAAACTGGGAAAAACCGAGAGAATTGGAGCTCCTCAGGGGGGTTGAAAGGGACTCGAGGCAAACCTCTTCTGTTTCGATCGCGGCGCGGGTAGGAGGAATCGCTGTGGTCTCTTGTAGGAGGACGCGGCGTCTCTGGAAGCGGGTGCCCGGACATGTCAGATGAAGTTCGAAGAGGGAATACTGATGGCAAGAGGACTTACAACAAGTGCCGGCGTCGCGTCGATGGCGGGTTCGCCCTTGCGTAAAAGCCGTATATGTTGGACGGTGACGTGTCTCTGGCAAGACGGGGCTGGCGTAGATATTCAAATTGGGTAAAACGGTGGTGCGAGCAGTTTCAGGGTCTCGGCGTGTAAATATCGATTCTCCGGTGCAAGGCAACGGTGAGATGAAGCGCTGCGGATCCATAGAGTGGGATCTGGGGAAGACGAGAACGCCGGCATGTACGAAGGGGCGGGTGGTGTTGAGCTTGATCTATCTGCTTCGGAGGATCCTGATGAAATGGGGACGCACTGGAGCTCGACGAAGCTATACACGGATTGCTAAACGCCCGAAAGATCCTAGAATCAAGCAGTCATCAGAACACTTTAAAAGAGGGAAGCGGGGGAGAGGGTTGATAGGCGACCGACCTTCCAGGAAGGTTCGAAGTCTATCGTCGACCTCCATGCCAATCCTTCGCTCAAGTCTAGCCTGCGAGATCTCTAGCCTTGGGGAGAGCAGCAGCAAGACTAGAGGAAGAAGGCGGCTCAGGAAATCTGTTGGCGCCACAGTCTTCATAGGACCGAAGGTTTTGTTGGATGGAGATGCGGGGTACCGTGAAGCTCCTTTATTGTGGTAAAGGTGGCCATCCCGACGAGGAGCATCCCTGTGGTACACAGTAGCACAGGGCAGCAGAGTTGCTACGAGCGCTTGAGGAGTTCAAACTTTGCGGACCTCGAACCTTGCTCGAACCTCGAACCTCGAACCTACGCGCCAGTCGGTCCGGTATTCTGCGTGTAGGACGTCGGCGCTAATTTGAACGGGTCTCTGAAGCCCACATACGCCCGGGAGTTCACAGGAGGTTCAATTTCTACACTCATGTAAGTCATCTTGCCTCGGAATGGGACGCGACACTCACAATTGGATTGGATACGACCAAGGCGTGCTAAAACGCGTCAACTTCAGTATCAAGCCCAGGATCGTGTACCCGACCACATACTTTGCCCCAACGACGGCATTGGATCCAGATCTGCGCATCTGGTGGTCTCTACTCGCGCTGTTTGGAGCCTGGCGGGTGAGAACAGTCAAGCTTCGGCCTCGAGATATATAGGCATATTACACTCACCTGGGTGTTCAATACCCTCGGTCGGACTGCTTGACATGTCGATAAACCCCAGAGAGCCCCGACAAGCAGGCACAGGCGACTCATGGGGCAGCGTTGCGTGCCGTTGTGGTGGACGAATCAGACAGCCGATTCGTCCAATTCGTCGGAATTGCCCAATACGCTAGATATGGTGAGAGGTTCCCAGGCTTGCAACTCCGACGGTGCCCACTGGCAGGCGCTCACTGGCACCTCTATTCCAACTCTCATCTCTCTCAATAGCCCCTTCGTTCCATCTCCTCAGACTCCTTTCGGAGATGGTGCTGTCATTGTGCAGACTCGGTCGAAAATGCTGGATTTGGCCTTGTTCACCACTCGCCCGGAATAGGCGCTCGTACATGGTGGACTGTGGGGCTTTTGGGTTGTTGGGTTGTTCATTGCGGATCCTCCTCCCGGCTTCAATCGGGAGGCCACCTACTGATATTTAATAACCATTCGAGCCATAATCTTGCGCACTCTTTAGTCGAGTAATCGCAGTCAATTCTCCTGAGGGTGCAAGATCCTCATTGTGATGCGGTCTAAATGTGTCGGTAAATAGTGTGTGGATGTAAGTACTCCCTCCGTCCTCTGCATTCATCATTAATAGCGACCCTAAATATATTTCAAGATATTGATACAAGTCTCCCAGACCTCCTTCCTAGCCCCAAACCTTCCGAGTTTAACTTTACGCACTGCAGCAGAACGCCAACTTTTGCACAGCTCTCCGCCAATAATCTATAGAATGACCAGCACCCATTAACATAACGTCTAACAATTGAAGCTCGACCCAAAATACCTCTACCTCGAGGCTGCTTCCCTATCCTACTCACGTCCTACTGGTCCTCCTCATCCTCCTCGTCCCCATCGTCTTCTTCACCCCCACTGCCGTCTACCTCTCCCCATACCTCCTCAACCCCTTCCCGAGTCGCAACCGAGCTGGCAACACTCCGACGACGACTAGAACTGGCGACGCTTCCTTGATAAGCAGAGCTGGCGACACTTCGTTGGCGAGTAGTCCGGGAAGATCCCCCTCTAGTGGACTTCTCCCCGTCTCCCTTCTTTCCCTCCGACTTCTTCTTTTTATTCTCCTCTGCAACCTTTTTCTTCTCCTCCGTCTCTTTCTTCTTCTGCTCCGCCTTCTTCTTCTTCTCCTCCTCCGCCACCTTCCTCTTCTCCTCCGCCTTCCTCTTCTTCTCCTCCTCCGCCGCCGCCTTCTCCTCCGCCTTCTCCTCCGCCTTCTTCTTCTTCTGCTTCCCATCCGCCGCCTTCTTCGGGGCCGATTCGCCACCGGTTGAAGCCAAAGCTTTGCGCTTCCCGAGCGTAACCGTCTTCGACTGTGAGGTTTGTGAAGTGGGCGCGGCGTCTTGATCGATGTCGTCCTTAACAACCCCAACCAGGTCTATGGCGCTGTTGAGAAGCTTATCAGAGGCTTCCAATATATAGCGACTGTGTGTACTCACAGTGATCCTTTGGCTTGCAAATAATACACGCTCCCGGCTTCCAACTCCAAATCGAGGACTACTTGTTCGCACTATCGACACAATAACGGTTCTTCAGAAGCTGCTACGGAGGGCGGAAAAATTAGAGTGGAGGAAGCGGGGGCGCACCGCATATCTGAGAAACGCTGCAATTGGTCCCTTCAATTGAGGCGTTCGTTCTTCTTCAAAGATTAGAGACCCGCGGGTCCCTTCTTCAATGGGATTCCGCTGGGAGACACACGCGTTGGTGATGGTCGTCGGATGTGTGGGGTGCAAGGAGATGGTTCCTCCAGCATCGATCTTCGCGGAGAACCTGGAGGACGTTTAGTCATTTCTTCGGGAGATCCTGTGTAAGCCACTTACCAGGAAGGCATATCGATGAGTCGACTGAGGCCGGATAGTTTATTGAAGAGCCATCGAGGCTGGGTAGAGTTTCTTTTATATCGAACCCACCGCTGTACAGCTTTGGGCCAACGTACAGCGCACACGCGCCACATGCCTATTGACAAAGAGGTTGGGCTCGGTACATCCCACAACGGATGTCAAACCGAGACAAGGTTATGTTTGTTGAACTATGCACCCTTTGTGACTTTGATCGGATATCGCAGTCTTTCTTGGTCTTTGCGATTGAGGAACTTTGTTGGAAGTGTGTCATTGGTGGGCGGTAACTTCCCTACGAGAGGCAAGTACTAATCATACTAAGTATATTGTCCGGCCTGCTACGATCCAAGGGAGCGTCACCCTTCCGAAACACTTTCACCATCGACAACCAACACCAGCGTCTTACATATTGAAAGGAATAGATATAAGTGGCAAAATGCCAAGAAGAGTACTAAGAAATTTGAACCGGGACTCGATCATGTTGTTACATATCACGAAACTTCAACCCTGACGCCTCACAGACACCCTGAGTGAGAAATAATCCCTGGAACGCGGAATCGCCAAGTTTCAACTCTCTTGAGTATTCTGGGATATACTGACCTTTATAGGAGCGCAGTAGGTCCATCAAGACGTCGGTGAGCCCGACGTTCACCACTGGGGGCCTACGCGACTCGTTCCTGCAGATGGGGCATTCGTAGATAAAGATGTCGGCTGGGTTCATGCCATGGGCTTCCACACACCCGATGAGGTCCACTAGTTCTTCGTCGGTTTTTGGGACAACCTGACACTCGCCCTGATCATGGTAATCGTGGCTTTGGCTTTCGAAGCGCAAAGTGCCCAAGCGCTTGAGAACCAACCGTTCGAAGACCCTTCGAAGGCATGTAGCGCAGGCGGTGTGGCCGCATTCGAGGCTTTTGAGAATATTCGAGGAACATCATCGAGGAACATCAGAGTCGCTCCTGAGATACAAAGTACGCCGCAAACTCACATGTAGGGTTCTGACATGAAGTACATGCAAATTGGGCACGACCCAGTCGCGTGCAGCGCTTGGCATGTGCTTTGAACAACCGTAGCATCTAAATGGGGGTCTTCCAACTTGGAAGCCTTGGTATGCTGAGTCCTAATATCATCGATGACCTCCGTTTCGCGACACATTGCAGACACAGCCGATCGGTTCGGGGAGGATTGAAGGAACAGCGATCTGGAGGTGGCTTTGTTGGAAGACATCGGGCCCGATAGAGACGTGTCAATGAGAGAAGAAGAGATAGACGTGGCCTGGTAGAATGGACCGGCGCGCCGTAGCGTATGTGCGAGGCTCGGTGCAAGGCTGGAAGCTCGAAGGGATGTGCTTGGGCTAGAGGTATGTTATGAGGGGGCTATACTTTGATTGAACCCGTTATGGCTGACGCTCCAACGTTCCCAGATTCACCACACACACGAATAAAGCCCAAGGAGAAGACGCGCTGTGTGCATCGAGGACAAAGAGTCTTTGTCCGCCGCCTCTAATGGCCCTCCAGACCCTATGTTTCCGTTGCTCCGAATGCAATACAAAGATGTGAAAACTTGGGGACCTTGTTCTAGCCACGTTGGAGCTGACTTGCTTTGTTATACCTATAGCTAATGGCTTCTACCGAAGTCTACTACGCACTATAAAGTACTTTCCAAAGCGTTTCAGTAGCAGTATCACACTCGACCCGCCAGAAGATATGCCCGTCTGGTAAGCTCTCAGACAGAGAATGACTTGCTTTTCTCGGAGAACTGA
Source organism: Ephemerocybe angulata (assembly GCA_013368325.1). Lineage (NCBI taxonomy): Eukaryota > Fungi > Basidiomycota > Agaricomycetes > Agaricales > Psathyrellaceae > Ephemerocybe > Ephemerocybe angulata. The sequence goes on from JAACJK010000124.1 coordinate 112,975, forward strand.
CCTGGTGCGCAGGACTCGCAAAGTTCCGCCCAACTTAGGCAAAGTTAAAGCTTTCCAACCTAAGCATCGCATCGCCGTGACAAGCGCCTTCCTCGACCTTGACACGGGTATCAGCAAGCAGCTCGATCGTTCTTGTCTCCGGCTCGGTAGGCTGGGGGATTCAGATGATGTTGAACTCGAGTTTCCGATTGCGGCGTTTACTCGCACCAGGGTAGGCTTTGGTGTGGCCTTTTCTGTGACACTTTTTAACACAGTCTTTTTCAGTGCGAACAGGTAACCCTTGACATTACTTTGGAGGCTGGGGCTCGATATTACTTCGTAGCGGATGGTGCCTTGTGAGTGACATGATCAGCTTAATACTCAATAGGTATATCAGCGCTTACATGCTCATGTTTTCAGCACGATTCATTTGGCTGGTTTCGAGTACAGCGAGGGCCATAGGGGAAAGCTTCCAGCGTAGTGTGCAGGGCGGCAAACTCAGTTTCGCGTCAAAGCCCAAACGTGTGCCGCGCGATCGATTATCCTGTAGAACAATGCATGTACCCAATGCATGTACCCAATCTCTTTATCCTTTGGTTCTGGAGGCATCTGAGGCCCAGGTTGTCTCTGGAGAATTCCTTTTCAAACATGAATATATCACTGTTTCTGTCGGTTCGTTCGGGTAGTTCGTTTTGTGCTTGACCTTCTTGGCTCTATCCTTGACAATGATTAGCGTTCATTTATGTAGTGTGGCAAAAGAAGAGCGCAAATTTTAACTTCGAGGCATCACGACGCTGGAAAAGGGAATTACGAGAATTGGAACGGTTCATGATGGTACAGTAATGGGTTGATGTCGCATTCAGAACGAATACCAACGTAGGGAGTGAAAACCTGGACAATGAAATTAGAATCGTTCATGACGTAACACACCACGAGAACGTTAGTGCGATGAAATACTGGAAATCGGTACAGCTGGGGGAACAATGCGAAGGAAGAATTACGATCCGTACCAAGGAGTGTGCCGGGGCTGCGGGCGTCTATGAGTCGGCGAAGTTCGCCACGTTGTGAAGAAGGCGGAATCCAGCATTTCAGCTGAGCCCGCACTGCTTCGGTACCATCTCCAGCAAGATTCTGAGTAGATGGTATGGAAGAACTATTGGGAGACATGAATATCTGAAGGCGAGTCGGAAGAAACTGAGCCTGTCAGTGCCTGTGGACCGGAGTTGCAATCCTGGGAATCTCTCACCAAATCCAGCGTATTGAGCATCCGACGAATTGGACGAATTGCCTGTCTGACTCGTCCACCGACAACGGCACGTACTTCTGTCCCATGAGCCGCCTTTTTTTGAGTCTCTGTTTAACGTGCTAGGAGGCAAGCTATGGTGTGCCAAGGACACGGGTACATGAGGGGAGGGTACCTATTAGGTGGGGTGGGTCCGTGTAACGTTTGTGATAAGGAAAGAAAACGAGAAAAAAGAAAATGTCGTGCGTTGTATAGCTTCCAGATGAAGGGTGTGGTGAAGGGGAAGGTTGGTGGTTGGACGTGAGGTCGGTTGGTAGCCGACGGTCCTTTTCTTCGTGTGCAGGGATTCTGCTTCTGCCAGGTTTTTTGTGGTTGTGCTTCTCGCGCGGTATGGGCGGCGGTCTTGTCAGGCGGCTCGCCTCGCGGTCTTCATCGTCCGGGCCCGGGCCATCGGTCACCCATACTCGTCACTCTCCTTGTCCTCTTCTACCCCGGGTTCCCTTTCGTCCTCCCATCTTGGTGCATCTCGCTTGTTTGGGGTCCTGCCGTCTCTTGTGAACGCTCCGGACTCCTTGAGGAATTTGGCGAGGGCTTCGATGCCTTTCCTCGTTCCCTGCCATCACGATGTCGCGCGATTCGGCTCGCAGTATTTCGCGGGCGTCCTCGTACTGTGCCACTGTGGGCATGTGGTCAGTATGTGTTCTCTTGTTTGGTACGGCTCACCGCATTCGCAGTCCACCGCTTCTCCTGGGACGAAGCGGCGGCGGAACTCTCCCGTGTAACTGTAGCACACGGCCGTAGAGCTCGCCGTCGTTGATGAGCTCTACGGCATGTTTGGTGGGGTGGGATTCGTTTTGCGACGGCGTAGCCCCCGGTCTTCTCTTCCTTCCGCCACTGTTGTCTCCACTCTCGTTCGGTGTTCCCGTGAGCCGCTTGTGCCTCTTGTGCCTGCTTATCGGAGGTTTCTGGGGTCTCTCGACATTTTCTCCCTTTCTCTCTCCTCTTTGAAGTAGTGGAGAGAAATTGGGGTGAAATTGACTGATTCTCGGGTCTTCTCCTAGATGGGATGAGCTGACGAGATCCTGTGCTGACTACAGACTGGAAATAGGCGCTCGATGGGCAACCCGTGACTATACGTTCGCCCGTTACTCGCGCCGGAAAGAAAAGCTTTCCCGGTTACACTCCAGTCAACTCAAGAGGTTTTCGGAGATCATCCAGGCTGACTACCTGACGGGAACGGCCGTTACAGGACTTGATCAGATCGGCCCAACTCGAATGTCGACGCCCGGGATGAGTACACAGGGGAGGGACATGCAGAGTTATGAAATCTGTGGACGGAGGTTTCCATGTGGGCCTGCGCTTAAGGTCGGTGGTCGAGTCCGATATGTCAAGATCGACGGATGAGTAGGAATTGTCCAGAATCTGAAATCTGGAACCTTGAGATTCGAGCATCAGATAAGGGACGACCTAAAGCACCGAACGAGCATTCAGTTGCTTGAGATTCCGATGCAAAGAGTCCTGGGCGCTCCTGTCGAAGGGCAGGGGCGAGTGCGCAGAGTGCGTACCAGGCATCGCAGAGCCCATCCCGTCCATCATCCCACTCGACCCCCTGGTTCGGTCGCTTCAGCGCTGGGGACCCATCACCAGAGCTTTCAGAAACGCGGTCCGACGCAGCTACGATGCGATATGTCGGTGGCTTCCGAGAGGGTCTAGTGTATTGAAGTCTGGGCTGCGATTACTATGGTTCGGTTTCCAGAATCACACGACGAACTCACCAATGGGCTGGACAATGACCGGTGCTGGATGGACTGCGCCCATAGCAGGCCCAAAGTTTGGAACACGACTCACTCTGAACCCGATACGAAGCTCCCAACCTAGTGCTTGGCATGGGCTCCTTTAAACTGTTCAAAAACAGTCAGTCTTTCATTTCAGTATCAGAGTCAGGGACAGGTGATACTTACCCTCAATAGAAGTGCCCCAAATAGATCGCATAAACAGGCGATCCATGAGGTGGGACGTTTTGGGGGCTCCTCGCCAAAGTGACTTCGAATCTGACAGCGCCAGCGCTTGCCCACAAGGTATACGACCAAGCGCTCATGGAGCCTCCGTCCCCAGCCATGGCAAAGCATTTGACCTGGCGACCACTGGCGTTATAACGAGGATGTCAGATTCCAGGCCGAAGAAAACTATAACCAGCCAAACATACCGGATGCGATGCGTAAGGCCTCACAGACGACAAGCTCCCATCGGCTTGCAGCCCGATGGAAGTCAGTGACGAGCCTTCTTATCGAGCCTGTGAGATTATCCACGCCTCCGCAGCGAGGGATCCCGATGCCAAGCAAGTTATCCTGTCCTTCGCCGTCTACGGGCGTCTATCCGGCCAGTTCGCCATAACGAGCCGGGCTAACGCCTATGCTCACCCGTATCTCAGCTGAGACACATCGTTTCCACAACGGTAAGGCCCTGTGTCGTTTGTGTCAATAGTATCGAAAATCTATTGAGCCGTCGGAGATGAGTTTATGAAGGAGAGTCGGAAGGGAGGCCCAGCAGCGCCTGGGGGTGACCGTCGGAGTTGCAATCCTGGGAACCTCTCACCATATCTAGCGGATTGGACAAATCCGACGAATTGGACGAATTCCATGTCTGATTCGTCCACCGACACGGCACGTACTGCTGCCCCACAAGTCGCATGCGACTGCTCATCGGGGCTCTCTGGGGTCTATCGACATGCCAAGAAGTCCAATCGAGGGTGTTGGAGGGGTAAGGTGACCCAGGTGAGTATAATATATCCATATATCTCGAGGCGGAAGCTTGACTGTTCTCACTCACCAGTGCGAGTAGAGGCACACTGAAGCGCGACTTTGGAAATCAACGTCGTTCTTGGAGCACAGTACGTAGTCGATTACACGATCCTGAGGCTTGGTACTCAACTTGACGCGATTTAGCATGTCTTGGTCGTCATCCAATCCAATGGCGACTCGTACGGCGTGCAAATTCAAGGAACGATGGTATGCCGGGATACACTGGAATCAAAACCCCAGATTACCCACCCTTGTAACGTCCGTCGAACCCCTGGGTGTATATGGTCGCCCACGCGTCACTATACCTTCGATTACAGATTGGACATTGAGAATGTTGGCATGCGCGGCCAATCCAATCCGCACTGACATGGTGGCTCCCGAACCTGCCCCTGTTACTGCATTTAATGGGACGAACTGGTGCTTACACAGGGACGTTATGCCCTCCATGGATTAGGTGAGTACAGCTCTCCCAACTCGTCCCCCGATGCTCCTTTTTATTCCTAGTTATACTTCAGTTATATCCCCCGCCATCTCTGCGGCGTCAAATTCGACTACCGAGACCAGGCCGCCCCGTACTCCTCTGGGAGTGCGCCGGCGTCATACACATCCGCCACCCTTTGCCTCCTGCTGAATGAGAAGCCGCCCCGACAGCTGCCATTCTTCCCAGTGTAAGTTGCTTTCTTCGTAATTTCTCTACGAGCCTGGTGAACCAACGACGTTCTCTCAACAGCGATATGCCATACTGCAACCAATCATGGAAGGCGAAGCACCGACCCAGGGATGTCCAAGCCGGGAAGAGAGGTCGGCCTCCACCCATCCTGCTGACCGTGCTCGGGGTTTGAGAGCGATGGCGGGAGGGTCTTGAGCCCATCCTAACTAGCTCGGTACTACTCCCCCACAACGAGCCTCTACTGTGTGCCCTTGACAGTTTGTGTACGTACTTTAATCGTATTCGAACCGTCATGCAAATCCCTCCCCAATGACCCTTGTTTCTCGCCTATCATCAAGTGAAGGTGTTACTGTTCTTTCTCCCGCCCTTGATCATTTATCCGATAAAATCCTCTTTTGGTGATCCACATTGCATCATTGAAGCCGGGCTCTTTGTTTCAAGTTCGCTCTATAAGCCCCACCCTCTGCCGCATTCTTTGACCAAGTCGCTACTGTGTACGTTCTTTCCCGACGATATTGGAAATTACAAGCTCGTTTTATCGTCTAATATCCTTTCAAACATACAGTGAACGCCTTTCCTTCATTAGATCCCTTTCATCCCTCGCTTGTGACATGAGGCTGCTGTTTTGGTGGGTCGATCGCAATTTCTCCCCCTTACCGTATGAACGCAATGAGGCAACGTCGCAAAGAGAAATAGGTTGCTAACCTATGATATGGCCCAGCCTCAAAGGCCTGTTGCCACAGGCCTTTGAGCTGATATTGGGGAATGACACCCAATAGAAGAAAGGTGGAGGCGAAAACCGGACTCTCTTTGTCGTTCGGATTTCGATCGTTCCTACAAAGATGTTCGCGTTCAGGCTCAAGCTTTAAGATTTACATATAACCGTGCCCATGAATCTCAGTTCAACAGTAACCTTCGACCCTTAATCTCACCAGCCCCCGACTTTGAACTGACAATGCCTCGTTCTATCTTTGACTGTGAGTCCAATAGTTTCACGTCCGAACTTGAATTTGATGTCTGGTTTAAGGGGTGATTCTTTCCATCACGGCATTGGTCGCCAAAGGGTTGGACAAAACCATGACCATGGCTTCCATCAAAGAGATGGGTGCGCCCTTCACTTGTTGACAGTGTCCTATTATAGCCGCGCTCATTATCTTTACCTTACTTTAGCTCTTATTCGAGCAGAGCAAGAGGGAGCGAAGATCTGGAGTTCTCGTGATAAGGTTTTCAAGGACGTCCTTCTACATATGGTGCGTGGACTTCTGGATGTTCCAAGTTCGCCCAATTGATCAACAGACGTGCACGTACTTAGAAGGGCTACGACTTATTGGAATTCGATCCTACCATCGGGCCTGGATCCCGCGTTACATTGACCGCGCAGGGAGGGGAAATGTAAATTTGTTGTTCCTCAACCTTGCTCTACCATCTCTAACTGACCACGGGGAGACAGTTGGCCGGACTTGGCGAACATGACGGAGGCGGCGCTGGATTTGTAATGCGGAGCGAGTTTGGCATATTATCGAGTCTCAGTACCGGGCTACATAGATGAGCTTGTATACTTAGGTGTCATGTGTGTCGGACGGAAAGCCAATTTTGTGCGACTTATCGAGGTGGTGTGCATGTGCCATTGCAGGGTTCAGACTCAAATATTCAAAGTTTGAGGTGAGCATGAGACTTCCTATCGTCAGAGTTGATATTCCGTACGATGGATCATAGCGAGCTATTAGGCGCCCTCATCAGTATACCAGCGAGGGAGTTTGCTTAGCGAGAACCCCATCGCTTAACTTTGAGTGATTCGATATTTTGGACCATAGTCTGAGAGGTCGAATGCTTAAGCTTGAAGATTGAGGGAGGTGATATCAGAGCCAGCAGTGGCCGCCCCAATGCCCCCGTTACAGCCTACGGGACGACCAATTTCGGCGCCTAATGTGGACTCCGACTCGGCTTTCAGCAATTTTCGGCAACGGCCGAAGGTGAAGAAACGTCTACTCGTCTTTCTTTTTTGACGTTCATACCACTCGCACCAAAGAATATCGCCACGAGCCCGGTCCATCTATCCCAAGCGCAACCTCCTCCTTCACCCATCCTCATGGAGAACACCTCCGGAGGTCCCACCCAGGCTGAAAGCGTCGCCACGTCCGTAAGTTCAAGTATACCTTCGGATTTGATACACCGTATAACTGAATGTCTTCCTAGCTCTTGGATAACGCTATGTCTGGACTAGTTCCCCACCTTAGGGAATTGGCTCACAGCTACCCCTACCATCCCTCTGACCTTCGCCCAGTCGACGCTGTGATGCAGTTCCTGCAAACTACGCCACTCTCCTTCCATGCTCTCCGTTTCACTCCAACCAATACTACGGAGCTCCAGCCGATGCTCCGGGCGTTGGCGAGTCTTGAGGTGATCTATCGCAGTGGTCAGGTTGTCGAAGGATCGTTGGAATGTGATGACCCCACCTCCGTAATGCTTTCGACTATCCTCGAGAAAAATTGGGCCTCCATCCTCTCCTGGCTCACCTATACCCTGGAGTACTCAGAACGCGCGATGCCGCCCAAGCTGCTGAGCATCCCCATTTTGACTGTCGCCCAATTCCTTTCCAGATTTTCTCGACCACCTTTCTCCCCCGCGATAATGGGCGACTACTTGGAGACAATCGAACTAGCACTCAGGGTCTGGTGTAGGGAGTTTAATCAAGGGAATGAGGATGCCTTCATTAATTCAGCCTGCTCAATGGCAGAGCTCTTCGGCAACTGCTTGGATATGAAAGGCTTGGCTGGAGCAGCAGTGATGGCCATTTTCCAGAATCCGAATCAAGCAGAGGCATTCTTGAAGTCGTATGCCATCCATATCACAGCCTTGGATACGGCGAGTCAATCCTGGATAGAAACGATGCGCCTTCTCGAGATGCAAAGCTGGTACATTCACTTGATGAAGCACCTGTCCGACACGACGAGCTGGAGTAGCGTCTGGCGATGGTCAAACAGAAATGGCACTATCATCGCCTTCAGCAAGTCAATCCACACCTTACTCCGCTCGTCGACGTACATCGAGCGATGGAGGCTTGCCCATGTCGGAGACTTGATAGCGATGGCGGAGAAGGATGAAGAGGGAATTATCTCAAAGGTCGTGCAGCTCTTGCGGGCAGATCTTGCCCCAATTTTATACGAGTGTCTTCGAACCATGCGAGACTGCACACCCTCAAAGCTCGTGGTCCGTGGGTTTATGCGGCATCTTTCAGCCTATCTTGCCTATCCACGCGTATCTCGAGCGGTCACTGTCTCTTTCTCGCACCACTTCAACACAACCCCCAAGGCCACACCCCCGTCTGATCCAGTCTGGGAACACTTCTGGACGACGCTGACACTCAGCTCAATTTCCGTTGCTGTCCGTGAAGCGACATACATATTCCAATGTGACAATCTTGATGTGGGTTGCAAACACTTTCGGTGCTAAAAGCGCCAACGCTGACGCTACACCTTGACACACAGCATTTAGAGCTTCACAGGCGAAATGGGGTTACTTCCGGGAACGACACGAAGCCTCGGAGGGTGTGCTCGGGTTGCAAGACTGTTTTCTACTGCTCCAAAGAATGTCAGAGGGATGATTGGAACGCGCTCCATCGGCTTGAGTGTTCTAGTGCTTCTGCGCTCCTTCGAGGTGTGTTGACCGGCTGTTTCTGTTTGGGTGCGAATATTAAGGGTTTCCTACAGCGCGGCGCAAGAAGCGTCAGTGGTTTCCTTGGGGAAGCAAGGAGAATCTCGGAGCCGCTCTAGTTCACCTCATGACCCTCATCTCCCTCCAAGGAGCTGATTTGGGACCCATAGACGCAGTTTCTATTCTAGACTGGCGGCTGGGAGCTCCAGACAAGGTCAAAAGTAAGTCTCGGGAAGATTACTTAACTGACTCTATGGACCGAAAGCCAACCTATGCGTACCCCCGACTCAATGCGATGGTTTCTTCTTCGTCTGATCGAACTCGGCTCGTGGAGGCAGCATACCGTCATGGGAAAGAGTGTATTCACATTCTTGCTACCCTCCAAGAAGGGTGTTTCCCTTGTGGATTTATATTTCTTCATGGTGTAGGGACGATCAGGTCAGTCATTCTCTGAGATCTACCCTGCGTAATGGGCTCAACGCCAACAATAGCACTCTGCCGGAATCGGAACCTGACGAGACCGAACCCAACGAATCGGCCTCTATGCATTAGCATGGACCTCATAGTCGTCTACCCTATCTCAATCCCGCGGCATACGTCCGAACATCACATTTGAATATGCAATGTACATTCCCCCTACATCTCGACGACTACTGAGTTCAGATTTGATATTTGAGATACGACCTGCTATGTTCTAAGTCGTGATGGAGGGGCGATTCGGGTCGGGATTCGGCCCTCGGAGGAGCACCCACGGAACTCTGATCAGAAAAATAGGCGTCAATCATAACATACTTATATAACATCATGAGGCCTGAGGCCTGAGGGGCCAGCCCTCAAATACAATTTATAACGATAATATAACTCGAACAGGGAATCATTAATGATTCACTAATTGGCAGCACTAACGAGAGTTTGAAATCGGAGCTCTTCTAAAGCGTAAACAAGTTCGCAATCATATCGAGCACAATCCAGTTTTGCTCGATCCACCCTTTCTTGTCTCAGAGCTCTCTCCTTAACAGGGCCAAGGGTGACTCTGGTACGAGTGTTGCCTACAGGTTGGAAGGTCAGGCGGCAAAGTTAGGAACAGTAACATGAACTTACCATTTCCGGTCGAAACCTTGGCCTTCCTTGCCTCGACGTCACGATCTACACCTTTCAGTCTCTTCTCGGCGTATTTGAGTCTTCTATTTGCCTTCCTCACCTCGTCTCTCGCCAAAGCAATGTTTCTCTGGAGTTGGACGGTATCGGGTAGACCAAGACCTTGAACAGGATCAGCGGGGTGATGACTTCCGCTGGTAACGGCGGTGGGGATATCCTCATCAGGGTGGTTGAGCTCCTCACAGTCCCGGGCGTGTGGATGGACTCTGTGGGCTGCGATGGGCGGTTCTTCAACTTGATTATGTATGGCTTCATACCCTGGGCCATACTCCACATCGATATCCATGGGCTCGCCCATGTCGTAGCCATCATAGTCCTGGCCGTTATGGCTTGTAAGGCGGTAGGAGACGGTATCTGGTCGCGTTCGGGCGGAGCTGGCCCACGCTGCGCGAGAGCGAGTTCGGCTTCTTGAGCGAGAGCCTTCTCGTACGCGTCATTGACCTCCGGGACAGTGCTACCTGTTTGAGGACGGCTTTACCCTGGAGGAGGCACACGCGAGGGACCTTGCCCCTTTGGAAATGATATCAGACGATGCAAGCCAGGTATGGAGGTGATATACGTACAAAGTGATCGTAGTGATTTTCATCCAAAATCGCCTGCCTGCAGATATAGCAAGAGATAGCACTGCAGTTCGGACACTTCATCTTGTTGTACTAAGCTGCGCTGTCAGTATCCCGATCAAGTAGACATGTCTGATAGTTCACAGTTCACTCACCCCGTCTGATTTAATGAATGGGAAACGACAGCTTGGGCAATGTCGCATCAGCCTCCTCGATATCCAAGCGGGTGTCTCGAACTTTATTTTGCAGATCGTCGCAGGGTCTCCCAGGGTGCTCTTCAGCTCGGCATACTCTACAGCTGGCCCTTCCACATTTCACCGTGTTCTGACACCTGAAAGTTGGGACCTCCACCAGCGGGACATCCATGACGCACGCGAAGTCACAGAATGCGCAGTCCTCCAAGCCCTCGATCTGGGCTTCCTTCAAGTCCCTCTGCTGGGAGAGACGTTCATACAGAATAGGAGGTCCTCCGTAAGGCAAGACCTCAAAACGGAAGACAAAAATGCGGCCATGGCGGCCTTAATAGCGACCCAGGAGCAGTCCATTATAGGGCGTGGGGCGGGGCACAGGGGTGGGGAGCCGCGAGGGAGGACGTGGTTGAGAACTGAAGGGCGCGTCGCGAGTCGACGCGCCCAAATTGGTGCATCTGTTTGGCTGCGGCCCCTCAAAATTGCCACACGTGAGGGATTCCCGCGGGACAGATCCCAGGGAGTCATAGCTCAGAAAATATGTGAGTAAACGGGCGTTGCAAGCAACTTACAGTCTCCGAACTCGACGTTTATCCAGGTTTCTGTGCTGGTTAAGCTATCCTGGCGCTCGGTTCTCCGGTGAGTCCCACTCTATCTACCCATGCTACCCATGCGTTGGGCTTACCTTTGCTCCTAAGATGAACTCTCGAAACACTGCGCTCAGAGCGGTTTCGATTTGAAGCGCCCCGCCTCCTCCTCCTGGCCCTCGATTCTCTGGTGAGCTCCCACCTTCTCCACACCGGGTGTCATCTCACATTCTCCCCAAGATTCAGCACCAGGCTGTTCGAACACACTGACCCGGACGGCACATCGACCTGGGCAGCCTCGATCCCGACGTGACACAACATCCAAATTCACCTACTCATGGTGGTCGATTATCCGGTGAGTTCCCACACGTATCCACTCTGTGTATCATCTCACCTTCGCCTTCAAGATTCCGCCTTAGAGTGACCGAACACAGCGGCCCAGGCAGGCTCGATTCTCGATTTCAACACTTGCCACGGACCACCCCCGGGCCCCATGCGTCGCACTCACCTTCGCCCCGAGCTCTCGCAACAGCGCCCCGAACGATCTCCATCCCAACAGACGATATTCGATTCCAAGGGCCCCACCACTTCCTCCTGGCGCTCAATACTCCGATGAGCTCCCATTTTATCTACCAGACGCGTCGCGTGTCACCTTCGCCTTCGCCCTCAAGGTTCGGCCTCGAACTTTCGCAACACAGCGCTCAGAACGGTTTGATCCCGAAAAGCGGCCTTCGATTCGAAGTGCCCCGCCCGTCCTCCTCCTGGCGCTCGGTTCTCCGGTGAGTCCCACTCTATCTACCCATGCGTTGGGCTCACCTTTGCTCCTAAGATGAACTCTCGAAACACTGCGCTCAGAGCGGTTTCGGTTCGAAGAATCCCGCCTCCTCCTCCTGGTCCTCGATTCTCCGATGCAAGCTCCGATGAGCTCCCACCATATTGACATATTCCTCTGACAGGGTTGTGAACGGCAGGATTATTGAGTCGGAAGATGAAGACGTCGATGATGCTATCATCCCATCCCTCGCCCCACAGTTTTCACTGAGGTAGGGCCCACACCTCGCACTACCGTACAGAACGGAAGCATTGTTCGACGCCCCCAGCCCCAGCCCCAGCCCGAGGTAGGTCTATTCTCCCAAGTACATTCTACTGAGATTGATCACTCTCCAGTTGCAACGGCGGTCTGGTACGGCGGCGGTACCAAGGCCCCGTATCACTCCTCTTCACCCATCCAGCATCTCGAAGGCGTCTGTTCCCCACCGTCCTCGCGCCAAAGAATATGGAAGAGAGGACGAGAGCTTCTACTCCTGCGATTCTCGTATGTCTAAGTGGTGCTTGATTTGGTTTCGTTGTTGATTACTGATGTTGTTAGCAGCTGCAGATGACGGAGACGACGATCCGGTGGTTCACGAAGACTATTATCACCCCGACTCCCACCCCGACTTGGAGAACTTTCCACCATCGTCGCTCCCCCACTTCCTCACCCATAAGCTCTCCCGTACCTCGCCTCCCAAGCCCGGCACCAGCGCTAAGCGTAAGTCCACCGAGTGCGACCATATCGAAGTCAAGCGTGTCAAGATCATCGTGCCTGGCCCTTCCGGTAGTCGCCATTGCTACAGCGCTGCAGATTTTGAGGGGCTGGGCAAAGCCATCCTCAACGATGCAATCACGTCCTTCCGTGTCCGGTGCGCTACTCAGTACCCCTTCCCCGACAAGTCTGGCATGCGGGATGAGCGGGCGTCCCAGTCATGGATTGACTTCTGCGGGAAGCGGGAGCTCAAGATGAACTATACAACGGAGCCAGGTGGCTTGGTGAGTGTCCTCGGTGCTTCATTCGTGTTTCGAAATCTGATCCGTTCCTAGATTAAGGCTGGAACGTCGCAGCTTCGGGGACGGGACAGACCAAGACTGTCGCTCGTCCAATCGAGGCGATGTACGGTATCTCGAGCGGCTTTCCCAAGCGAGAGGTCCGTGATAAGGTTGAAGCCCTCTTGGATAGCATCTCGTTCGTCCATGAGGTACGTGATTGTATTCTATTCAATTCGCTGCCCTCATCTTTCTTCGATCCAGGACCCAAATGCCAGAACTGGAATCTTCCGGCATCCCTCGATCCAGGCCGTTGTCAACAAGGCACCGACGAAGGCCCCACGCACGCCGCATTCTCTCGCGAGAACCAGGTACCGAAACCGACGGTAGCACTTGTTTTGACCGCGGTAAGTTATCCACTATTTGTTCTTGTCACCACACGGCGCAGATACTGATGTGCGACACTAGATTGAGTGCGTTTTGGACGAGTGGGTCAGTGGAGAACATGTCGAAGTTCAATTCTCCGCCAACTCCTACCACGCCAAGTACGACCAGCACATCGCGACTCTCGAGGCTTTCGATGAAAATACAGCCGAAGACCGCATTCTCCCTCGACTCCTTGAACACATTCTCAAGGTTTCTCGGTGCGTTTCACCTTTGTTTGGGCATGAATTGGTGTCTAATAGCATACTCTAGGAAACACGCCAAGGTTATCGAGCATCCAGCCAGCCGTAAGGTCACGCTCAGTGCGATCGACTTCGACCCCGCCAAGGACGAGTTGGAAGGACCTGGTTTTATCTGACATAAAGGATGGGTCGGATGGTCGATATCTCATGGACTCACTTTTGGTTCATATGTACTTGGCTTTAATTGATCTGTATCGCTTCGCATGGACTCGTTTAACTCTGTAGTGTATACATATTTTCTCTGCTCCTGCTCTCGAAGTTCCACTTTCCTGTTCCCCTCCTCTACCGCGTGAATAGCCTTTCAATCGGAGCTCTGGTAGCCTATATGAGCTAGATGCCTCCATTGTGACGGACCTACGTGGACCTACAGTGCACTATATTTTGGGGGACAGCCTAGTTCCCTCAGGCTAGCGAGCCTAGGTATACCTCGTAGACCAAGGTAGCTATCAATTACTTTCCTGATGCAACCTCAGGCTGTTCGAACACACCGACCTGGACAGCCTCAATCCCAACACACACCATCCAAATTCACCTCCTCCTCATGGTGGTCGATTCTCCGGTGAGCTCCCACCTTCATCCACTCCGTGTGTTCTCTCACCTTCGCCTTCAAGATTCTTCCTCAGAGTGCCCAAACACAGCGCCCCATGCAGGCTCGATCCCGACACACACATGGTCGATTCCCCACTGGGCTCCCATTCTGTCCGCCCTATCCGTCGCACTCACCGGCGCCCACATCGTTCCGTTTCGAACGCTCGAAACACTGCACCCCCAACCAACCCAATTTGACTTGGCGAGCTCCCGCCATCCCGCACGACATCTGCCCCGGACCGCCCGCAGTGCACATGACGCCCTCCCGTCCTTGAGTACTGATCATCGCATATCCGTGGCCGTTCTTTCTCATCGTCAATCCTTCGACACCGCATGGTGTGAAAACACAACTTCCTAAGTATTGCGCGCTCTCGAACGTACGCTGCGTCGGCTACAGCTGCAACCACCGTTTCCTTCAGCCCGTTTAAATTACTCCGTTTCTGACTTGGATCCCGCTGAGTATGAGTTCGACGGCACACTTGGGCAACTGGGCTCTCTCTGTGGACTGCTGGTGTAGACATCGAATGACGTAAGTATGGTTTATGAATGCTCCTTTGTGAAGCCCACGAAACGCCATGCCACTGCTGAACACACCGGGACTCATGATGTGCGGTAGTTCCGGAGTGGGACCACAACGCCGTCATACCTACCTACCTACCTACCTGGATTTGGACACTTGGACCAATGGTCAATACCTGGATTTGGACACTTGGACCGATGGTCGTCAATACTTACCTGGATTTGGACATTCGGACGCTTGGGACATTCAGGGCAATTAGGATGGTCCCCACAATTCACATATTTTGGATGCTTACTGGTTAGCCAGGTACCATTTGCCCTTTTTAATTTATGTAACGGGCAATCAATCGAACTCAAATTTTTAAGGCAGGCTATTCTGTTTGTATTCGATGGGATAGTCCACCTGGCTCCACCACCTTCGACCGCCTTGTATGATCATGTCGCTTGCTCCGTTCCCCCCTCTCCCAGGTCCCAGGAGCCTCTCCTAATCCCAATCTTTTTCCGCATCCTGATATCCCAGCAAATGCACCCACAAATTCGAACAAAGGACGCCATTTGGGCTACATAGGGCTTCGCCACAAACCACCTTTTGATCATGACCTTGTATCCCATGCGACCCCCATCGTGGACCCTGTCGTTGCGAAGGAGCCCCCACCTTGCAGCATTCCTCCTTTACAGCCCCCGATATCGCTATGCCACACTGGCGGTATTTATATATAAGTCCAAGGAGTGGAGGGGACTCCCAAGTAAAAGGGATGCCCCGAGAACTAACGTCGTCCTCGTCGACAGCAATTCGCTCTACCCCATATCCTCCCAGGACACCGAGCCGCCGACGAAATGGAGTGTCCGACGGTCCGCTTGCGCCTTCCGCGACCGCGGAACCTCTAAGTCGATTCGCCGACAATCCTCACCATCGCCCACCCCCTAGTACGCCTGGACCGTCCAGGCAATCGACTCCCGGTCCAACCGCAATGCTTGATCTAATACTCAAGATCCGAAGAGACGCCCAGTCCAAAGTACCGCCGACACCAGAAGCCGACCCACTCGATGAAAGTCAAACCTCTAAACAGATAAACACACGGGATGATAATGCGATGCTGGACGACATTGTGGACGCAGTCGAGAGAGCTGGCAGTTGTGAAATATGCACCTGGTTCATGAGAACGCCTTACGTGTAAGTACTTAGCCGTATCAACGCGGTCAAAATATTGATATATCCTAGGCTCGAATGTGGGCACAGTTTCTGCGGGTCGTGTTTACGAACGGTGTTCGAAAGGTCCCTCCTCCAGAATTTGCGGCCCCTCGGGTTAGACGACCACGACACGCATGACTGGGATGAGTGCCAGACCATTCCTGTGGACGACTTTGGGGTTGAGCGCTTGATTGAGTGCGTGGAAGAGCATAAGGTGGAGGCCATCGATGTTTTCACGCATCCATGCCCTTTCTGCAAAACAGCTGTTCGGAGGCCCCCGCCCATCAACTACGCGCTTCGTGAAAGCCTGAATGAAGCAGTTGTTTCCTTCGAAGGCCGATTTTCCCCCCAATGGTTGAACTCCGTTGACACCGACAACGGCGAGGTTAATCTGGAACGTCTCTTCCTCACGCGGAAGACCTGCAAAAAGCTCGGGATGAAACAGCTGGTTCATTGATTCTAGCGATATAACCGTAAATATGTGATTCTCAATATCCTGTACATGCATCCACGTATTTAATATTCAACTTTCAAGACGGCCTGTCTAATTTGAAAACCTGTCAAATCGCCGGTTTGACCAACGGCCAATTCTAGTTGACCCGAGGCCCGAGTGGCATCGTGTCCAATCGCTGGTTTTGACCAACGGCCAACATTTATCTTCGCACCCTTCAATGAGTCTAGTAGTCTGGAGGTAAGCGGCGGCCCTTGCACAGATGACGGGTGACAGGACGTACGAAAAGGGGGAGGAGGTATAGTTTCAGTCCCTGAGAATGATGCCTGCGAGAATCCCAAGCTGAAAGATGAATGGGTGGGCAATCAAAATGGGAGCTCATTCGGAGAGCGGTGTCGCAGATCGACAGCTATGAGGAAGGAGTGGGGCTCAGCGAATCGATGACCGTCTGTCGGGATCGAGGTCGCTACGGTGCAACTTTGGGCGTCCGAGGCGGGATCTCGAGAATAAACGTGAGATAGACGCATGGGGCGGACAGAATGCGAGCTCACCGGAGAATCGAGGGCCAGGAGGATGAGGTGGGGCCTTGGAATCGAATACCGTCTGTTGGGATGGAGATCGTGAGTAAGATGCACAAGGCTGATAGAGGGGCCCCACCGGAGAATGGAGCGCGAGGAGGGGGAGGATGGCGGATTAGATACCGTGTGTCGGGATAGAAACCGTTCGGAGCGAAGTGTTGCGAGAGTTCGAGGCCGAAGCTTGAGGGGGAAGGTGAGTGCGACGCATGGGGCAGACAGAATGGGAGCTCACCGGAGAATCGAGCGCCAGGGGGAGGCGGTGGGGCTCCTCGAATCGAATGTCGTTTTTCGGGATCGAACCGTTCTGAGCGCTCTGTTTCGAGAAACCGAGGCCGAACCTGGAGTGCGAAGGTGAGTGCGACGCACGGGGCAGATAGAATGGGAGCTCACCGGAGAATCGAGCGCCAGGGGGAGGAGGTGAGTTCGGACGGGATCGAAATGGTTCGGGGCGCCGTGTTCGGAGCGTCCAAGGTGGAATCTTGGGGGAGTAGGTCAGTGTGATGCATGGTGTAGATGAGATGGGGTGGGAGCTCACCGGAGAATCGACTACCATGAGGCGGAGGTGAGTTTGGCAGGTGTGCGCCGGGATTGAAATCATTCTGAGCTCGTCTTTCGAGAGTCCAAGGCGGAAACTTGGGGGAGAAGGTGAGATAGCCGCATGGGGTAGATAGAATGGGAACTCACCGGATAATCGAGCGCCAGGGGGGGAAGAGGTGGGGCTCCTCGAATCAAATCTCGTTTTTCGGGATCGAACCGTTCTGAGCGCTGTGTTTCGAGAGTTCGAGGCCGAACCTGGAGTGCGAAGGTGAGTGCGACGTATGGGGCAGATAAAATGGGGCTCACCAGACAATCGAGCACCAGAAGGATGAGGTAGGGCCCTTGGAATCGAATATCGTCTGTTGGGATGGAGATCGTTCGGAGAGCCGTGTTCGGAGAGTCCAAGGCGGAATATTGGGGGAGAGGTGAGATAGACGCATGGGGTAGATATAATGGGAGCTCACCGGAGAACCAACCGCCATGGGGAGTGGGGCCCTTGGAATCGAATGTGGTCTGTCCCCCTGCCGTGCTGCGCCGTCCTCCGTCCTCGCTCAGTCGATTTCAACCTCAAGGAATAGACGACAGTCCGACCAGAGAACCACAGATCCTTTCGAAACCCGACCAGCGCAGAAACCTGGGTAGAGATAAGACTGTAAGTTGCTTGCAACCAAACCCAATATCAACCCTGCTGCTCACCCATTTCAATCGACCACTGAGCTCAGCACTCCCCTATGCGGTGGGGAGAGGTGCAGTCCCCAGCGAATCCATCCTTCCGAGTTAGGCTCAGACCGAATCATACTCGAACAGCACAGGTTCGAGTAGAACGGAGTCGTCGGTGAGGACTCAGGGCAACAACGAGTTGTGTTGGGCGTGCAAGATCTTCTGATCCAAACACCGGCAATCTAGTCTTCGAAGGGTTGGGCGCCAACCCTGAGCGCTTGGCCCATCACACCCTCCAGCGCACAGCGTTCCCTCGCATACCTCCCGGAAAGCTGCTATGTTCCAGAGTGACTTTAACCCCTCCCTTGTGTACATATCGTCACAACGACCAGAATTTTGGCACGTACCAGCTACGGCTACCGACTGCTGGGGGATCCTGACTGTAACACGACACTTGCTCCATCTCGCCCATGTTTCACGTTTAAAGGGAATCTAAGTGACCTGCGAACTGTCAGCTCAGCTTCCAAAGTGCAGAGATGGATTTACAATCATACGCCTCCCCCGTCGAATGCACCATTCTTATCCTTCTCCTCATTGCACGTCCTCCCTTGCTCTGGTGCCGCACAAGCGCGTCCAACTCGCGAATTTGGCGTGCGTAGGGTGCCGAGCGCCGGAGTGGTCGTGTCGCCTTCCATACGCCCCCTCGTTGCATGGGTAGTCTCGCTGATTACAGGCCGAATATCGACGTGACCGTTTGAGGCATGACGGGACTTTTGCTGGATGAAGTCGTGGTCTACGGGGAGGCTACGGCCGTAAAGGTAAGTTATCACACTTGCCATTAACCATCGACTTACATTGAGGTTGCGTCCTGTAGCCGTGCCTTTGCTGTGCCCGCAATCCACTCTGCTCGACGCGTCCTACGCGCGATTTCGGCATCGGGTAGCCTGGTGCGGCGTCGTATGGAAGGGTCGCAGCGTGTTGACTCTACAAAGGCCTTCGGTAAGTCAAAACGTTCAGTTCAAATCGTCGTCGTACTTACCAATTGTGATTGACTGGAGCTGGGATAGATTTCGGCGCCGCGATACGAGAGAATGAGCACTGAGATCGATAAGGTCAGTAAAGTCTTCTTCCGTTATCGTGGCCAGCTACTCACCTTTGATCATGCGGCGTAGACCCCGTTGCCTCGCGCGGCGGTTCACAGGCGCGCCGTTCCCCTGGGTTCTCTATCTGCGCAGTGGGTCGCCCGAATGCAGACCATTGCGCTTTAGTGGGTCAGCGACGCTGACCGTTGTGTGGACCGAATGCGAGTGGATAGGTGCTAGGTCCACTGGCGTCTAGGGAACTAGAAGTATGTTATTAATGTGCCTCGAGGGATATAGGTACTGCAGAGATAAACTATGCAATTTCGTGCCTGTTGTCTGAAGGATCCTCAACACAGGGACGATACTCTCACTCGGCGCCGAGAGGTACACATTCTTCAGGTTCGTGAGTTTCCGCAACACGTTCGTCAACACGCCTGTCAAAGGAGGGTTTTCAGTAAATAGTTCTGGACCGCAGCGGCTGAAGTCGCTCACCGGTTTGGAATGGCATGCTACCATCCCTGTCTCTCCTCGAGGCTCGCACTACGTACAATAGATTTTCAACGTCCTCACAGCATTCGTGAACTTCTGATCCACAATTAAGAGTGTCATGTCAGAATATCCGCGGTCCTTTGCGCATGCTGCCCCTCATCCACACCTATGTCTCGATTCCTCATACCGCCATGGGCTCCGGCGGCCTCATAGTCGCTGCCCCCGCCTCCACCATAGAACCCGTACTCGCCGCCTGTGAAGTGCAGGTAGCGACACTTCGAGGCCGAACCTGGAGTGCGAAGGTGAGTGCTACGCATGGGGCAGATAAAATGGGAGCTCACCAGACAATCGAGCGGCAGGAGGATGAGGTAGAGCACTTGGAACCGAATATTGTCCGTTGGGATGGAGATCGTTCGGGGGGCCGTGTTCGGAGCGTCCAAGGTGGAATCTTGGGGGAGTAGGTGAGTGTGATGCATGGTGTAGATGGGTTGGGATGGGAGCTCACCGGAGAATCGACTGCCATGAGGAGGAGGTGAGTTTGGAAGGTGTGCGTCGGGGATCGAATCGTTCGGAGCGCAGTCTTTCGAGAATTCGAGGCCGAGGCTTGAGGGAGAAGGTGAGTGCGACGCATGGGTTAGATAGCGAGAGTTGGAGGCCGAAGCTTGAGGGAGAAGGTGAGTGCGACGCATGGGGTAGATAGAATGGGAGCTCACCGGAGCACCGAGCGCCAAAGGGGAGGAGGTGGGGCTTTTCGAATCGAATATCGTCCGTCGGGGATGGAGTTGGATATTTGGTTGCAAGATACAGCCTACTCTCTAGCTAAGTTTCTGTTGGGCCTGTCACCTAGTCTTGAGGTTGAAATCTATTAAGCGAGGACAGAGGACGACCCAGGACGGTTGCCGGTGTCGATCGGCTCGACTTGGGTTTCGAACAGTGCTCATCCATCTTCGACGGCGTTCTCTAAGTGAGTCGTCATTCTGCTCACCCCCATGCATGACACTCACCTGCGCCTCTAAGATTCCGCCCTCTCTCCGCACACTGCGCTCACGGTCACCCATTTCGGTTGACGATGAACCCCGCAATCCCCTATGCAGTGGGGAGAGGTGGGGGCGTCAAAGAGGCCATCCTTCTGAGCGAGATCGAATCATGGATGAACGACAATGCTGCCGCAGTGTTGAACGGAACCGTCGGTGAGGAAGCCTCAGGAAGGCGACAGGTCACAGAGGAGGGTTCAGCGTGTAACTTTAAGATCTTCTGATTCAAACACCGGCAATCCTGGAGCAGTTCGGATCATGTGCATGAGCGCTTGATTGCTAGGCAATGCTAGCGCTCGGCCCTCACCGCCCCGCTCCGTTCCCAAGCATACTCTGGACCTCCCCCCACGTTTGGGGACTCGTTATGCGACGCCATATAGCATTCGTCTTCCCACTCTTTCTGGATACTCAGCCTCTCAGTTCTCTCGTCAATGACACCTCAAATGGTCGTGGAGGGGTTGAAGGTATGTATGATTGGGATAAACCAGATACGGTCCATACTGGTCGATCTTGCCCAACCGACCCTGAAGAACCCCAATGCAGAAGACTGGCCATTCGACTCGGCGGGCTCTTTCCCGTGCCGCGTGCTAGCACGGTCAGCAGTCGAACGATTTACGGTTGATGGTCCACCCTTGAGAATATGGCGGCCGCCTGAATCGCCGTCGAGTGCCAGGGATATCTTGGTTGAAGGCGTTTTCGGGCCATTGGTCGGTTTACGTGAACAAGAAGTATTGAGCAGACAAGTGTTAGAGGACGTAGTCATCGGGTGATGACAGTTCGCTGCGTGCTTCAGCCTTCGGCGGCTTGGATGTTTTGGCCGAGAACGCGGAGGATTGGATGTGTTCTCGATGTACAGTTGGCAACAGCCTTCCATGAAATGCTACTATTACCGACTTTACGATTCTTAAGGACTGCTCTGCGAGGGTACATCGCGGTGGATCTGATCATTTACATAACTTTGTGCCTGCTGGGAGAGCTCGCTCAAAGATGAGCAGCAGAAGTCTCGATCGTTGAGTCAAATGATCACTGACTAGCCTCGTTCTTTGAAATTTGTAGCCGTCCTTGCTTTAGAAATTGGGGATCGAAACAAAGAGAATCATAGCAAGAGTGATTGATGTACAACAGATATATATATCACATCCACGACCGTTGGGAAACTGTAACAACATCGAATCCTTCCTCGTGTAAAAAACATTTGAGCGAAAAACGTGCCCGAGCAATCTCCTGCAATGATTGCAGCTCCTCCGAGCCCCCGGAAAGAAATGGAACATAGACCGATAACGACTCAATCCATGGCGCATCGACAGCCGATGCGCATGATTCGACACAGGCTACGTAACCTTGCTGGGGTCGAAACTTCAGATAAAGCTCTCCAACAACCATTCCTGTGAGAAGTGAAAGGCATGAAGCCAGTTCTACAAGGCAGAATAAGCTCCCTGGCATACAAGTAAAACGAGATATAGTGTTCACCTGAGGAGCGATCACGATAAAGTGTGAAAGAGAGGTACTCCATTTCTGAACCGTGGCAGCCCGCAAATGTTTGGAGGGGATTCAAGTCTTCATCTTCGATCTTCAAGGAGAAGTCTCTGATCGATAGGTCAGAAGGGGAGAAGCCCGCTAGCCAGGAGAGGACGGCGTGTCCCCTCTCTCCGAGATGGAAAGAATCTAGGTAACGAGGGGACGAGCCGAGGTGGATGTTTGGAAGAGAAGAGTCGATATAATCAACGTCCAGCACAAGCCCTCTCAGATTAGGGAGAGCAAGGATCACGGAAGCAAGGATGCTGAGACTGGGGAGTGTGGCGGCAATCGACACACCAGTCATGGCAGTCCAAGATGTCAACACCATCCAAGGAAATGGTGAAGGCTTCGAAGCCATCGTAATGGACCGGAGATCGATCGTGACCGACTCGAGAAATGTCGTAGTGTGGAGAAACGCGAACAGGTTCGTTCCCATGAACATGGTGCGATGCGGTGGCGAAGAGGTGTCGATGGTGAGATTCTGGTATACCTGGCGATCGAGAGTGGAAAAAGGAGACGCGCATAGCTGAGAGAAAGCGGCAATCTTTTCATACGACTTCAGGTGGAGGTTGGTCCAATATCGACGTGTCAATTGATAACGAGCGAGTTCGCTCCATCGGTGGTTTAGACGAGCGATGGTGAGGAGGTCTGTCTCGTCCAGCATTCGTCCAATCTTCTCGGCTAATTCGGTGGCTAGAAGCTCCAGTGCCATGGCCGCGATCGGTACTGTAAGCGAGGATGCTGAGGGAGCTCTCTCAGTAACTGTGAGGAGGTAGAGGCGAGAAAGTGAAGCCTGGCAACCGAACTTTTCTCCGGACTTCACCTTCATATACCTCGCCTGTGACAAAAGCCGGGTGTAGCCGCTTGAGAGGGGACGCGAATCGCGCTAGGACAGCCCTGGTTGCCTTCGTATGATTGGCCTAGCGGCTTTGGAGTCCATTAGTGGGCCAGGATTGACCTGTGGTACCAAGCAACGCGACGTTAGCAACCAAGTTTTGGGGGAGAAAAATGACGATACATAATCACACCTTACAATATCCAGGTGGCCAATCCGCCATCACCATGTCGATCGTCAGGGCCGCACTCTCGAGAAGAAAGATCTAGAGACGTAGACAAAGAGACGAAGACACACTTCACAGATGAGAAAACCGCGCGAATCTCGTCAGGCTGGCTACGGGAGACACACTTCATGAGTAGTACTTACCAAGACCAGTTTGCGAGGCATCGTGCATCATCGCTTCCAGCTCAATGGCCAGGAAACCAAACGGAGACAAAGCCGCCGGCGTCACGCCACTAGTCACTGCTCAAACCTGAGTGAGCCTGCGATGGATATTGCTCCTACGGATTACTTACTTCTTGCAGGACCTCCCCCTCGGCTTCTCACGGCTCCATCTATAGGACCACAACCAATTTCAAGCACGCTAACCCTTGCAACGCTGTGCTTGAGTCTCGCGTTCTTTTCGCCAATCGGTGGACGGTTAGGCGTGGAGGCCAGCGACGGAGCTGGAGGCTATAGGAAGGGATTGACTGATTTGTGAGTGTACCCTTGAATCATTACAGACTGGCGACTGACCTCGATAACTCCCCAACCATCGACGTGCCTCGAATAGCAAGCGCACCTCCCCCTTGATTTCGGTCAGGTGGTGTCCTGTCTCGAGTAACGTGCAGTACATTGCGCTCCCAGCTCTCCACCACATGCCATTAGGTAGGTCGATCGTTCCTTTTCATTTCAGTCTCGCGCTAATTCAGAATTCCTTCAGAAATCTTCGTCCAGTGAAGATGAGTACACGCATACTGTATACAACACGAGTGCGATATCGGGAGACACGTAGGGCGCCCGCTGCCGGGAAATTAGGATTTAGAATTGTAGATTATAGCAGTGGCAATGCCGACGCACCTTGGCGTTTGCGTTTGCGTTTCTTCTAGATTACGAGTTCTCAGCTCAGGCAGTCTTACCTTGCATAGAGAGGCTGCTGCCGCGTCTTCCGCAGGCCCGGACTTAATAGACTATTTATCGACACATCTAGACTGATGTTGGCCATTCGGCGCATTGCATCACGACGAGAATCTTCCACCCTCAGGAGAATTGACTGCGAATCCTCGACTAAAGAGTGCGCAATATTATGGCTCGAATGGTGACAATTAAATATCAGTAGGTGACCTCACGATTGAATCAAGGAGGAGGATCCGCGATGAACAACCCAACAGCCCCGCACGGTCCACCCGAGCACCTGTTCCGGGCGAGTGGTGAACAAGGCCGATTCAGCAATTTCGGCCGAGCCCGCATAATGACGGCAGCACCTCCAAAAGGATTCTGAGTAGATGGTATGAATGGTCTATTGAGCAGAGTACCGGACCGACAGTCACCGACTGGCATGCAGGTTCGAGAACTTCGAGGTTCGAGGTTCGGGGTTCGGGGCCTCGAGGTTTGACACAAGGCGAGCAAGAGTGGTGAGAACGCGCTCAAACCGATGTTTAGTGGGGAAGTCAATGTGATCGATTGAGCTCAGCACGGGGAGAATCTGGAAGGAATTCATCATAGAACGGACATTGAGGAGATTTATCATCCAGGATCGTCATCCTGAAGCTCGTCCACCTCATTAAAATAGTCATCGCTGTCCAACGGCTCCTTCACCTTAGGAGACGAACCTCGAGCCTCAGGTTTGCGAACTTACATGCCAGTCGGTACAGTGTCCTCCAATTGAGAGACCTGAGCGACTCCATCTAGCTGGTGCGGGACGAAAGGAGTCGTTCCCCTCGAGATCGACGCTGGATGCTGGATCGAATGGCGGGTTCGTAAGAGAGAGCACCTGTATGAACGAGCTTACAATTAAAGAGGCCGTCCGTCAGAAATGCGGAGGGTTTTCTGCTGCCGAAGAACTAAGAAAGATCGGATGGGCTTCTGAACATGCGAAGAAAGTTATCCTGCGCTGGGGTCTGATGCGGGCGTCTATTCGGTGAGGTTGCGGCATTGTGGGCAAGCCCGAGAACGATGCTCACCTGAATCTCAACTAAGGCCACATAAGCGTTATTCACTCTCTGACAGAGGTGTATGTCGGGTACCAGGAGTCCACTAGGCCAGAGATGAGTATAGGGGAGAAGGACGAGGCTGTGAGCGCCTGCCAGTGGGCACCGTCGGAGTTGGAAGCCTGGGAACCTATCACCATATGCAGCGCATTCGACAATTCCGACGAATTGGACGGATTGGCTGTCTGATTCGTCCACCACAACGGCACGCAACGCTGCCCCATGAGTCGCCTGCGCCTGCTTATCGGGGCTCTCTGGGGTTGTCGACATGTCAAGCACTCCGATCGAAGGTATTGAAGGGCTAAGGTCACCCAGGCGAGTATAACATACGTCTATGTATCTCGAGGCCGAAGTTTGACTGTTCTCATCCGCCAGGCTCCAAATAATGCGAGTAGAGACCACCAGAAGCGCGAATCTGGATTCCTCGTTGGGCAAAGTATGTGGGCGGACACGCGTTTTAGCGCACCTTGGTCGTCATCCAATCCAATTGTGAGTGTCGCGTCCCATTCCGAGGCAAAATGACTTACTTGAGTGTAGAAGTTGAACCTCCTGTGGACTCCCGGACGTATATGGCCTTCGGAGACCCGTTCAAATCAGCGCCAACATCCCCGGATATGAAGACTATGGTGTCAGCTTCATCTCCTGAGCCGCCTTCTTCCTCTAGTCTTGCTGTTGCTCTCCCCAAGGCCAGAGAACTTGCAGGATAGGCTTGAGCGAAGGATTGACATGGAGGCCGACGATGGTCTTCATCCCTTGCTGGAAGGTCAGTCGCCTATCAACCCTCTCCCCCGTTTAACTCTTTTGAAGTGTTCCGACGACTGCTTGATTCTAGGATCGTTCGGGGGTTTAGTAATTCGTGTATAGCTGTATAGCTTCGTCGAGATCCAGTACGTCCCAATCTCATCAAGGTTAAGTTCCAAACTGAGTCCTCCAAAGCAGATAGATCAAGCCCAACACCACCCGTCCCTTCGTGTCTATGTCTCTACCCTTCCCGTTTTACGGAGAGACTGCCATCAGCCGTCCTGTTTCCTGTGATTGCGCCGGAGATGTTCGTCAACGCCCTCTACTCTCCGAACCCTCGGCATTGCTTGTACTACACGTTCTGCTCACTACCCAGACTCTGCAACCCTGCAAGTCCACCTGTCATTGCCTTCCCCTCTATACTCTCCCTCTAACATGGTCTCTGAGCACAGTCCGCCCTCAATAGACATCTACATTCGCCTTAACCCCTCTTACGGTCTCTGACCCTTCTTATGTCTTCCACGCGCGAGTTCCTCCTACCCTCTGTCGACGATACATTATCAATATTTCGTCCACGCGGCTCTGTAACGAAGCCGTGACCCATTTCGTTGCAATCCTCCGTCAAGAGCAAACCAAGCCGCTCCTGCGACAACAACCCTGTAACCTATAGGTGAGCACAACGCCTCATTGTGGATGGCCGTGTGTCAGTTCTGACGCAGACTCCAACTCCAACTCGTCTCATCTCAATATCCTCCCAAACTTTGGTACCATCTTCGCCGCCAGATCCCCTCAGAAAGAATTCATCCTCGGGATTTCTCATCGGACACTGTGGTCCCAGATTACTACGGAGACACCTCTTTTCAAAGCCCCAGAACGTGTCCCCTTGCCTTTTGCACGTACTCATGGACTTCAATCCAGCTTCTTACCGTACGTTGTACAAGTCATCTTGGATCCAGCTTCGTTCATCGGGACCCTTCCCGGTTTATATCTGAAAATGGGGTCGGCGCCGTGTGGGACGGGCAGGGTGCAGTTACGGTCTGACTAGTTTCGAGGCGATGGGATCGGGTGCAGATTAAGGATGAGTTGGGGGAAGTGGGGTGGGGTGATAATAAAGGGGCTCTCGACTCTTTTTTATTACTGCAGCCGTCCTCATGTCGATATGTCGTTTGCAAAGCTCCCCCCTACTGTCGGAGTTTGGTCGAGCCTCGAGTTCCAGCACAAAGGACTTGCCATCAAAGTCCAGAAAGCATCGCTGAAAAGGAATTGACGTTCTCGCCTTCCCCCCTGTCCCCTTGCATCTCATTTTACCACAGATATGTATCTTCCGCACCACTACGAAATGACTCGTACTGCACTCGATTGTAAGTTGCGCCCATTTCATCCCTCCAACAACTTGGGCTGATAACGACTGCAAAGGGGTCGTGATCAGCATCGCTGCACTTTTGGCTGAAGGAAAGGAGGGCTCAATGAACCTCTCTTCTATTAAGAAGAAGGGTAAGTGCCTTTTTTCTTAGTGAGAGGTATTCCACTGCATGACCGTGTCCAGCACGCCTTGAAGCAGGCACAAACTCAAGGCTCCCACCTCTCCTCAACCAAGCCTTTGAAGACGCGGTGATGCAATTGGTACGTTCAAATATCTGTACAACTCCCCTTCCTACCTGTATAACTTTGTATCTAGAAAGGAGACATGCTTGTCGAGTTTGGGAAGCATGGGAGTGCCGATTCTGGGGTTCATCTCACTGAGAAGGGAAAGCAAATGTGAGCACAACTAGTCGGCGAATCGTCAATACCATGACTTACATAGATGGTCAGCTGGAAAGAGCTCGTTGTCGTCAATGGGTCTGAGACTCAAGTTCGAGAGCCCGCCGGATCCTCCAATCAAAGGGATTTACCCGGCACTTCGAAGGCCACAGTCAGTCGAGGAAGAACTCGGGCAGCCAAGCTCACCCAGATACAAGAAGCCCGACTCCGTCGCTTCCAAGAGATGATGAAAACCTTCCTGCACGATGATGGAGGAAATGTGAGTACATGGGTTTAGAAAAAGCCCTTTTCAGGGGACTGAGAACGGTTCCAGCATATCGCCTTGAAGCTCGATGTACAACGACTGGAAGAGGAGAACGAGGTGCTCCGCAAGGCAAACCAGGCTCAAAGCGAGGAAATCGAATCGCTCCGCAAGATAAACTACGTCCAAGGCAAGAAGGTGTGCTCCAATTTCATTTAGGAGGTCCAAGCGAGAGGGGCTCATGCGAAGGACAACCCACCCTTGAAGCTGGATCGCGTATGGGGAGCCCTCGATGGCGAGTACGCAGAAGAGCCTGTAAGTAGCATGTGGTCAAGATGTCCACACCATCGACTGACCGCGCAAGATAGCCCGAAGAAATACTTGCCATAACAGTTAGAGCATTGAGGGCGATCGAGTCAAGGGAGGAACGGGAGGCAAGGGAGGCAAGGGACGAATGAGGTGCTGGCACAGATTTGGGGTTCTGCACGGGGAGAGCACATACTGACGAGGCGGAGGTGCAAGGACGTCTGACCAGAGGAGTCACCTTCCAGGCAGAAGCAAGGATATCGATGACACACACCATCGGCATCGCGGTTGGATTTCTGAGGATTTTCACTCTGATAGGCTTCTCCCCTCCACAATAGAACTCAATTGCCGTAGTTGTTTAAGTGGTAGATGTTATTCAAAATCTGGCTCGTGGTGTCGATAATAGACGCGTGACCTGAAGCCCCAGGTATACAGGATTAACTGACCCGGGGAGCGCTAGCTGGTGCGTTAGACAAGAGTCATCCCGACCCGGCCGCAGGAGTCGAGGTCGAGGCCGAGAGCGGTGGATGCGCAGGCAAGGAGGACGGCGGCGAAACACATTTTATGAGAGAGATGGGGGGCGTAAAGGAACGAAGATTAACGAATGTAAGGCGTTGGCTTTATACGAAGAAGTCGACAGCGGGCAAAATGCACAGGCTAGTGACTGACCTCCAGCTCTGGAGCTATTTTTGGGCCAGGATCCAGGAAGGGAAGAGGCCCCGCGACGAGCGGGGGCTTGAGATCGTTCATAACTCATCCCTGCACCATGATCTAATGAATAGCCTTGCGAACCTACCAGTCCATAGGTGCTTGTATGGCCCTTTTTGCGCTTGTGTGCAACTGCCATGGGCGCACACAGCCCACCATGAGCTGACCTGGGTAGCTACTCGCCCCTGTTTTTCCATCTGGAATGAATCATCTACGCGATGTGTCCAGCGCTGTCGGTACGACGGTCAGCAGTGGGGTGAGTTCTGTCCAAACTGGGAGGGTACATGAAAAAGGAGGATGCGAAATGCTCTTTAAGGTGCGTGTTCTTGCTGCGACATATGATACTTGGCGATTGACGATGTCTAGACGTTATCTGCCCTTACCTTGGCGCATATACGGGTACGTGAGCAGCCTCAAGCTTACTGGTCACAACTCACGACTCACCCTCACAGCACCGCGATTAATGCTTCCCTACCCTCACACTTCTAATCAGCGTATACGCAGGCGGCCAGGATGCCAATGGTTGTGGGTGCCTTGGGGCGGTATGTACTACTACTAGTTTCCTAACCCTCGACTCACATTTTTGACTCAGACACGAGGCGAGGAAACCGGCGTCATCTCTCTCTACGTTAGAATGCGCAGTCGTCGAGGCTTTACAGTGGGGGGACAAGCAAGGGAAAGGTAAGCCTTGGTCATTCCGAGTTAGGACAGGGGAGGGTGCGGGTGTGCTTTCCATCGCATCGGTGGGGCCCAGATGATGAGCTCAGATATACTTTCATGTCTATCCCGTCAGAGTACCTCCCACACCTACAGATTAGCCATGCTACACTCAGATGTGCTCGGATTTATTATACAAATGAAATAAAAATCGTTTTCAAAACGTTCAGATTTCTCGGTTCACTTCAGACGGAAATCTGCACAGCGCACAAGTTTTCCGGGCATCAAATCTCTCCGACAAACTCAGCCTGGCTCTGCTCATCTCCGCTCTTTTCAGATCTCTCAGACGGCATTCGCACTGGGGCTGAGCTTCCATCCATAATTACTTACGTACTAGAGTGTAACCCGTGCTCCGCACAGAGAGGGGGTTAGATTTTTATCATGACGACTTTGAGCTCTGTCCCTGTACTGTGTAAACACTCCCCCTTGGATATAGTACTTACAGTGGTCGATCGATCCGTCATGCATGTCCCAGTCCCAGCCCCGTCCCAGTGGTTAAACTCAAGTGAACCGCGTCCCAGTGCTGTGACTTTGCGCGGGTATTATGGGATCAGTGTGCATGCCATCCCGAGCCTCGAAACCAACGTCTCATAAACGATGTCCCAGACCCATGAGGTATCTAGTACATCTTTGTTAATCCCAGCCCCAATGTTGTGTCCCACTGGCAGTAATCCGTCTTCGAACGTTTGACATAGCCAGATTGATTTCATATTTGTCCCTTTGGTTCCTGGCCTCTTTTCGAATTTGTCCCTTCGAGTATGGTCCAGTTCCTGAGATATTTGAAATATGGCTTGACCATCTTTATTTCATGTATAGGATAGGATGTTGAAAGGCTCTGATCCAAACAACAACATCTTTCCCACCGGATTGAATTCGCAGACAAGGACCACCCTTACTCTACATACAGCATCATGACTCTGTTCCACCTTCATCCTTCCTTGCTCACAGTATCGCCGCGTCATTCCTGTGCCCTGTGACCTGCGACTAGTACCAGCGTTTACCCTCCCACCTTGCTTGGTAAAACCCAGTTCACGTTCTGGCATCCAGATCTGCAAATGGCGCGAGACTCTGAATGTACCTGGGCTATCGGAACACTATTTCAACTTCAAATCGCACTCGAACGGTGGATGTTAAGGCCGGAGAACTGGAGAGTGTTCGACAATATTCTTTCCTGGCTTGCTAGGCCGTCCTGCCGAACGACAAGCGTCGTCAAAATCTGAATATTCGAACAACGTTTGGTACAACCCGATATTCATGCATTTTCTCAGCCGGCATTACTACTTACAGACATCCTTGATACTCGATGGCTCATTTAGCCTCCATTATCTAATCTCTCGAATATCGGTGGTTTTTGGAAGGCTATCTAGAGCCCTTTGTGGTTACAAAGGACCTTCACAGGACGCCTCCCCCTACTTGATCTGGAATCCTTTCATCATCGACGGGTGCCATACCAGTATCAACATACTTTGGGCCAGATATGCCAGCACAAGTCACTCCAGTAAGCAGGTTCTCCCGTTTACAGTTCGACTGTTAAGCTGCCGATACCCAGTTCGTCGGAGCTGGAGAAAACAGTACCGTTTCCCCGCTTTCTGCCTTGGGCCAAGCCTTGGAGACGTTGACTACAACAACTCC
Source organism: Ephemerocybe angulata (assembly GCA_013368325.1). Classification (NCBI taxonomy): domain Eukaryota; kingdom Fungi; phylum Basidiomycota; class Agaricomycetes; order Agaricales; family Psathyrellaceae; genus Ephemerocybe; species Ephemerocybe angulata. The sequence continues at coordinate 144,085 of JAACJK010000124.1, forward strand.
CCATTTCTACAACCTCAGGATCATATCGAACCAGCTGAAGACTATAGTAGATGTATGTGCTGAGGTCCAGTCTGGAGAAAGATCCCATGACTTGACATCAAAGGCATCTTCTATGATTATGCCTCACATGCGTATCGTCTTGGAAGGGGTTGAGCAGCTACTCATTGCACGTACCTCATTATCGACTCCACTCACTGCTCTGGCAACATCGACACTCACATCCATTCTTCCCCTCTGCGACGCCTCAACCATCTCCAACGACCACGGCCCTTCCTCTTTACGCTTGAAGACCGCCTTCGCAGTCCTCCAATGCTGGAATAACCAAGCTTCTGTAGACGTCGCGCAGGTTAGACTGATGGGGGTGTACCTTGAGCAACCCGGGACGTCCTCCACTATCGCGGAGGTCCTCCAGGACCGAGATTTACTGCAGGACCTTACAATCGACTCTGTGGCCCGCCAACTGGTTCAGATCCCTTTGAGAATTACGGAGGGTCTCACTCTCAACGCAGCGGGGGAGGAAATCCTCATTACCTTCGGGCTCTTGAAAGCTCTCACCCGAAATGCTGGAGCCTGGGCGTCTATCAGGAGATTCAGGGCGGTCTCACTCCTTTTCAAGGCCCTATCCCATCTCTTGGCTTCCAATCACGTCGGCGATGGAACGGTCGTTCTTGCTACTTCTCGGCTAGCCCACGAAACGTTGCAGTGGTTGAAAGCGAGATCTCCTGCGATCTCCAAGATGTTGGCGCAGGCCGTTGAAGGGGGCGTGCTGTCTATCATATCCACTACATTTGGGTCTTCAGCTGGACTGCCGGGGACCGTTGGTTATGATTTTGCCTTCAATGACCTAGCCTTGGTGGCTTTGCATACATGCTACCCCGCCCTTCTGAAACCCTTGAAACATGCCCTGTCTCCCCCTTCCATCTCCCGGGACAATAGTGGTGAACGCGTTCGAGGGTTATGGAAAATCGTCGAAGCGAGCCTTGCGAGAAGTCTGGAACATTACGAACGGGGCACAGCAGCCACGACCTGCGATAATCTGACGGTGAGTTTTCCTCGTACATAATCTATACAAGCTTATTTAACACCCCTGCATTGACAGCACAAGGAGGCTACGAGGCATTCGAACGATTCCGGGACTCAAGCGATCGCGCATAAGACTTGCTCTAACTGCCACACCGTCGTTTATTGTTCGAAACTATGCCAGGAAGCCGATTGGAGCCTACACCGCGATGAGTGCGAAACCGCCAAGAATGTGTACATGGGTGAGTTTGCTTTTGAACACGTCTTTCTGATCTTGAAGGCTGAATGCAACTTACTCAGAACGTAAAGCATTTGGTGGTTGGTTATCTCTACGAACCCGTATGTTTCTTCGCGCCGCGCTTGAGAGAATGGTCAACACGGAACAGTGGGTGCGCGCCCTCGCTGACAGCGCAATACCAATGGAAGGGCTCGTCCCTCACCTTGTCATTACCTTTCCTTCTGGAGACGGTGAATTCAGCTGCGAGGATATCCGATCCCTACCAAGCCAGATCCCCTCTCACCTTATTCCACGATATTACGCCTACCGTCATGGAAGGGTAGGGAGCAAAGCAAAGGAAAGCGTTGTTCTGACTGATTTCACTCTTGGATGTGAGAGCATCGAAATGGTCGGAATTCTTCGCTATAAGCCACGCTGTAAAGAAATCAAGCTGTTGAGAAGCTTTTTCTATTTTGTACGCATTATCATTCTGCGATTTGTTGGGCGTAGAAACTGATTTTTTATGTATCTTTTAGGTCTCCTCTGATGGTGAATCCATGGCCTAAGTACTCTATTGGCAAACTCTTTCTAATCGGGCCCCGCCTAACATGTTGTGTAAGTGGCGGCCACCATAAAATAGACAATGAGGATAATGAGATCAGAGTGATCGTATATATCGCCCATTGGCCCATACTGTCCGTGGAATCGACTTTGAAACCGTTCTTAAGGAAAGTAGTTGCCAGACAGAATCAAAAATGGGAGTAATGTTGCGAAGTGCGAAGAGACACCGGCCAGAGGACTTCAGGGGGCAGAGAATTGTGGGGCCTCAGAGGGGACGACGCCGTGAACTTGGAGCGGCACTTCGGTAGGCGCTCACCAAATGCCGGCGTCTCGATGTATTGCCGGTGTTTGGATCAGGAGGTCTAACACGCTCGCCGTTTCCGAATTCGACGCGGCTCGACGATCACCGTATCTATCTCTGCGACAGCTTCGTGCCCCATCGTTTCGGTCTCCCCTGGACCCTATAGAACCGATATATCGAGGACATGCGCATGCATTCACCACGTATTGGCAACATCTCTGGGTTTATTCGCTGCGCATTGGCGCAAATCGGTGAGTGCACGAGCTGATGGGCTGAGGTGGACATTTCAGCTCACCGCCCCAATCTTCATCCAGACCCGGCCCTGTGCTGCCTAAAAAGCCTATGAACGGCTCTATGGTGCTTTCATTGGGATTATTTATCCCAGTTTTGAGGTTAGAAGGTTAGAATCGACTCATGGAAGGTTATCCCCGGTTCCTGTGCAATGAGCTTGCCGGTGAGCATTCTTTCTACTCACTCTCCATCTCTCTTCCTCACCGCCAGCCCCAGTCTTCCACCACATCGCCCACCGCACATTGAAATCCTCTCGGAGCTGGAGCGGCCTCTGGCACGGCGAGCCCCATATCTCCAACTCAAATCAATCGGGAGTCTCCAGTGAGCGCTCTTTTACTCAATCTCCATCTCTCGTGCTCACCCATAGCCTAGTCTTTCACCACATCGCCCACCGCACGTCGCAACCCTCTCGGAGCTGGAGCGACCTCTTGCTCGACAAACCTCATATCTCCAGCGCAAATCAATCGGGAGTCTCGACACCATCCTCCTGTGAGCGCTCTTTTTACTCAATCTCCATCTCTCGTACTCACCGTTAGCCCCAGTCTTCCACCACATTGCCCACCGCACTTAGCACCCCCTCAGAGCTGGAGCGGCCTCTGGCTCGTCGAGCCATCTCTACGACGTAAATCAATCGGTCATGGAGTCTCGACACTGCCCTCCAGTGAGCGATCTTTTACTCATTCTCCATCTCTCGTACTCACCCATAGCCTAGTCTTCTACCACATCGCCCACTCGCCCACCGCACGTCGCAACCCTCTCGGAGCTGGAGCGACCTCTTGCTCAACGAACCCCATCTCTCCAGCGCAAATCAATCGGGAGTCTCGACACCATCCTCCCGTGAGCGCCCTTTCTACTCATTCTCTATCTCTCGTACTCAACCATAACCTAGTCTCCCGCCACATCGCCCAACACGCGACTCGACGAGCGACCTTTGACTTGTCGAACGGTCCGGGTATCCCTCCCCTCCCCGAAACCCCAGATTTTGCTCTCGTGACGCCGGGCTTTCTTGGGGCTTTCGCTTCCGGACTTTCTCGAGGATGACTCAACGTTGCCGAAGCTCGTTTCCTCAGCCCCTGTCATCAGACTTCATACCTTTTACTTGGGCAAACCAATCGCATCTGGTGTCTCCTTATGGGAAGCGCTGATTAGGCGGAATATCGTGTTTTGATCGTGTTGTTCGTTAAGAAGTAGTGTGCACATATGTATAAACGATGCGAATTTCGATACTATCCTACGCATCGGTTTCTCTAGCGCTTGTGGACCAGCGAAGGAAAATCTCAGTCCAAGGTAAGGGCATTGCTATGCATGTCTCCCACTGTATATTGCGTTGTTGTTGCATTGGGGCGGTGAGCATGGGCGGAGAAAAGAGACCGGCGTAATAACAGAGGTGTTGGGATTAAATGGGTGGTAGGATTCCAAGCGGTGCCGTGCGTGGAGTGAGTTGAAAATGGGGGGCTTGTGCTCGGTGAGGTTTCTGCATGCGAATACCAGTTCAAGTTTACTACTGGTTCTGGATTCTGGTCTTGTTTGACTAGGTGTACTAACTACGCTCTTGCAGCCTTGGAGACCCTGGCCTCACAGACTTTTCTGGCGCCACAGCCGGCACATCTGTCAAATAAGGAGACAGCTGGTCAGGGTCCTATTCTAGAAGCTCCCAGGATCTGAATCATCACGTTCGACTTAAAAAGTGAAATGGTGATAGGACTCTGGCTTCTCAACACTGACCCCCATCCCCCACCTCCTCTTCATGATCAGTATCCATGCCGCTGTTTATTCAAGATACCAGCGTCTTACTCGATAATTCCTCCTCGATTAAGGGAATTCCAGGTCAGTTCGACCAGGTATCTCACGAGACCACCACCTACGACGACCCACTTGGGCGCGAGGACTTCGAGGATGCGAAGGAGCCTTCCCAGCCCGGCCCTAACCGTATGTACACTAACCTATCATTACTCTTTCTGTGCTGAGGTAGCTCAGAGCTCCAGTCTTATTCAAACCTGGTGTGTACTGCCATGATGAATGGCAAGGCAGAGGCGAAAAATGTTCTCCACCTTGGGTGCGGGACTGTTGAGTGGTATGTGTTTTGAATACAGGATATCACTATGAGGGCAAGGTCTAACACTAAGCATAGGGTTAAGGCTGTTGCGCAAGACTTTCCGCGGTGTCAGGCGGTCGCACTCGACGTCGCGCCAGGAAATGAGCGGTTCGTACACCAGCCTTTCCCTCCAGGCTATTCAACTGATATTCACCTCAGCCTTGTCAATGATCTTCCGTCTAACGTGAGGTATGCCCAGTTGAACGCCCCTGCTCTCCGCTCCAATCCTCGCTCACTAGATGGATTATTATTGCCATAGGTTAGAAATTGATAATCTCGATTACGGGCTGCAGCATTTCTTCGACGCTTTCGATGTTGTCTCCATTCGGCTTGCATCATTGCGGGTGCGTATCTCTGAGCACTTCGGACTACGCCGTACTGAGCCGCACTTTTCTCTTTCTTCGTCGGGTTTTCTGCTTCAGGTTCGAGGATACCAACGCCTCCTCGAGCACGCCTCCCGCGCCCTGCGATCGAACGGTATTTTAGATGTTTGGGAATGTGATCTCTTCGCCTACAACCAAGACCACGAACCTATCACGGCCAACAACATTGACCCTCTTGGCACTTATCCGTGGTGGGCAACCTTTCTCGCATACATTCGACAAGCCGTAGATGTTTTAGGGGGAAGTGTTAAAGCCGCCTCTACCATGGGAGACTGGATCACAGGTTGCCGAGGCCTCGGTAACGTTCGTCGCATGCAAATCTGGGTACCTGTTGCCCTAGGTGACTCCCAGGTGGGGCATGGCGATGCCAATACATGTCAAATTATGAAGGACCATCTTGCAGTGCGTTGTTTCCCTCTGAATGATCTCAAATAATCGCATGCTGACTTCGAAACCCCAGGCTATCTTTGACCTCTCAAAACCATTGCTTCTTGGCAACGGCCTCCCAATCAGCCTCTACAACATGCTTGTTGAGAACGTTCAAGAAGAGCTACAGAGTTCAGATAGGCTCCAGTATGCCCGAGTGTACAGCGTGCAGGCCACCAAATGCTCCATCTAGCTCTGGGAGTCCGCATCTCATCCCTAGCTGCTCGCAGCACGTCATTTTACTCAAGGAGGCCTCTTACTCTTTGCTTACTCTTACCAGCCTACTGTTCTTCTGTGTATTGTGTATCATATATCATCTTCAATAGCATATTTGTCACATCTAAGCAAATCACATTGAGCAAGCAGAGAACATTCATATCTAGGTATCAGTACAGTGCAGGACCTATTAATGTGAGTTCACCTCCCATACGTCTCTGTGACACAAACAGGGCAAGTGCATCAGGCGTAACGGGCGAGAATTCAGCGACAAATGCCTCTAGGGCACGAAGTACCATCAATTGATCCCTCAGACCCGACCGAAGCCTTGGGAGAGAGATTTCAAGGTCCATCAGAGTCGACGATGCGAGTCCTTGTGCAAGGATCTCCAAAGTGTTGACGATGTCCTCGGTCGCAGTACAGTCGGGGTACTGAAACACGATATCTACACCGAAAACCTCGTCCAGTAGGGCCATGCCTCGAGAAACATCTAAAGAGTTAAGAGTTAATACATTTCGAGAGGGAGAATATATTAATCGAGCTTACCACGCGCCCATCTGCCGTCTTGAAGGGTAACCCGGACATGATCCACCCCGTTGACGTTTGCAAGAGCGAAATCCTGCAGAGGAGATGGGTCTTCTGATCCGACATCCAGTACGAGGTCTCGTAGGGGGTATCCAGCCTGGGTCGAGAGCGCCAACCACCCCAATAGGGCATAACCGCGAGGGCCGATGTGCAAGTTCTGAATTGCCGGCAAAGGAGTTCCGATACAAAGCGGGGGGACTGACAGGTCTACGAAGTGTACGTTTGATGTTAACGTGTGGAGCTTGGGAAGTGCGGTGATGATATTCGCCAAGGCCTGAACAGACGGGAGGCTGGCAACAATTGTCAGGGTCGTGAGCGACGACCACGACGATATTGTGAGCCAAGGAAACTGGTTCTTTGGGGTGCCCCGAGAGCCAGTGGGGGGAGCCAACGTCAGCGACAACGTATTGGTGACGACCGAGTTATGGAGGAAAGTCAAGATGATCTGCTTGTCTGAATCCTGAAGGCTTTGACCGAAGTGTAAGGTGGCATCACTCAAAGCATCACTCAAATCTGCTCTCTTGATGGTGCTGTTCGCATTTTTCAAAAGCATGGCGAATATCCTGGCCTTTCGAGCACTGTCGATATTGACCTTCGCGTACCCGAGGCGGAAGAGATGGTAGCGGCTGCGTTTGATCCAACTACAGGCGACAAGCGCGAGGTTAAGGAGGTCTGGCTTCGCTGCTTCGTGCTCGGCAACACCGTGGATGACCATATCTATGATCTCTTGAGTCTCCATAGCTGATTGGGAGTGTGTGAGTTGGAGTGACGAGCGAGGAATAGTGGGGGGCTAGAAACGGGGAGAAAGTGGGGAGGATACAGCTCCTCTCGTAACGTTTAAGAAGGGGTATCGTTCAGGTCAAAGCTAGACCTGTGCGGCCAATGCCACAGTGTTCGAGCGACACTAGCATGACACTGCACCAGGCCACATGTGGCAAACGGCATACTCCGTCATGATATCTTAGCCCTAGCTTTTCCCAAGTTAGCCAAATTGCTCATTGGAGTCATTGTGTGAATAAGCGCCCATTACGCGCCAACAAAGTACCGGCAGACTCACAGTTCAAATTCCCGCGCACGTTCTGAGGTAGTAGATCGTCCTTTTGACGCCCTCGGGGTCGGACTTGCTCTGGGCGATGGCGATGGAGGAATACGCGCAGCGACTGCGAGAAGTGGGTAAGTTTTGAATCCAACTCATATGCGATCGCCTGCAGGTTTCAAATCAGGTTTGCTAGGCATATATGAGTGTACCAAATGTCCAAACATGTGTCCAAAGGTCCAAGTGGCCACTGTCCAAAAGGCTCGTGTCCAAAGTGTCCAATCTGCTCAATGCCCCTTGGCCTACTCCAATCGAGTTTGACCTGCGTTATGTTCTGCGGCATGGGCGCAGCATATGTAGCTGCGTTCCCCCGTCAAGCCACTGTGGAGGGTTTGGAATGATGAGATCGGCCATGAAATGCGTGGTTGTGAGGACTCACCGATACGAGGGGGTCAGATGATCTAGTGCGCGTCAAAACAGGGCCCCAACCGCCTTGAACCAATGTCGTAGCCGGCAGCGCGGGATGCAACCTGTAGATAATACCGTCAGCAAGTAATACTAAGCAAAAGGGGAGAATGCGTACGCGTTGCGATACGCTGAAGCCGTTCCATTCATGAGCAACAAGCTGCGCCTTGTTGACCTCGACGAACTTGGCGAGCTCGTTTTAAATAGCGGCAGCATCGGGATGCTCAGAAAGGGCGCTACCGACAATGATCAAAGGCTTCTTGGCGGCCTCAGCTTGAACTTCGCAGAGAAGGACCTCTTGCCAGTGATGAAGTCAGTCAGAGCCTGAGCGTCAATACCGATGTGCTCGTAGCCACAGGTCGTTCTCGACCTCTCCCCGAAAACCTCGAGACCGGTGTGCAGCCAGCTCTTGCGAATGCGGGAGATGAGGACGGCCGCCTCGTGGCGCGAGCTGGTGCCGAGAAGAAGGATGGCGTCAGCCTCCTCGACGCGAGGGATGGTGGAGTTGAAGAGGTAGTTGGAGCGGACGTCGACACCGTGGACCTGGTCGAGGGCAAGGTTGTCGGAGCCGAGGCGGTTGACAAGGTCCTTGAGCGCGACAAGGGACTCGGTATCGGCGAGGTGGCCAGCATCTCGTCACCGGTGGTTCCAGTGGAGGCAAGACCTTCAGAGATGGCGTTAAGAGCTTCCTCCCAGGTAGCGGCCTAGGGCTTGCTGGTAAGCGCACCGATGGGGTAAAGGTCGAGGATGTTGCCAGACAACTCCGAGTCCATCGTTCTGGCGACGTAGGTTCCAATCTGCATGTCGTTTCCATGGCCGGTGGTACCAAATTCCTCAACAGCAGCGACCCACGTTCTTGAGTTCTTGTTCTCCGCTTTCCGGTGATTTCGCGGAAACGAGTGCGGTCGGAGCCGTACCACATCGACTGGTCTTGGAGATCACACTCTCCTCCCTAGTCGCAAACGGGGCAGTCGAGAGGGTGGTTGGCCATAATACCTTCCCGGGCTTCGTGGACGAGGGGCGTATTTGTCCAGATCTTGGCACCAGGCATAGCGGGCATGGCACTACACAAGGATGAGCTATTGCAACTTATATCGAACTTTTGCAACGTACCATGATGCGACGGGGTTTGGTGAGCATTCAACCTCAACCAAGCAGCCAAGCACGACGTATAGCCACAAGACTTTTTCTCGTCGACAAGAGCAAGTCAGTCTGCGAACCCAGATGTCAAGGTCCAACCGTGAAAACGAGAACCAGGGTACCTGTCATGGAAGCAGAATGTACAGGAACTTGTGAGACACGGCTTCAAACTCGTAATATATTGCGGCGTACCTTGGTATCGTTGCACCAGCTGCCTCGCGCGCCTGAATCAAAGCGGTTCATGGACCTCAAGCTTCGAGCTCTGCCAACAACCCTGGGGAACCGTAACCTCCTTCCCGTCCACCATTAATGTGATATCGGCACCCGGTGCTGGTGTTGAGGAGAACGTTCTCTTGGCTATATCCCGAGCTCGTCAATAATGCGCTGACGTTCCAATAGGGCACTTCAACAGACCTTGGGCCGACACCGCGAGCTTTCCGAGTCGCCCGCCGCGACGAAACGAGGCCTCACATGGGCAGATTGGGGACGGATGGGGAGGAATATGCCAAGGATTTGGGCCCCCGCCCGCAGACAGTGAGGACAGAAAATATATGAGCTGGTCACTGTTCTTCACAACGACCGACCACGTCAGGTTCAGGAGTGCAAAACTTGGCCTGAATGTGGATCGAGTAGTTGAGTTGCCTGCTAGACCGAACCATGGCAACTCACCTGCTCACACCTCATGCCCAACGACTGAGCACGGCAATGCCGCTGCGACGGGGAGGAGGAAGGCGATCCTCGTTGACGAAAGTAGTTTCCCCGCAAATTGGTTGTCCCATCCCTGTAATTCCTCGCCATGGCATCCAAATCTCTCATCTCCGACAGCTCGTGTCCAAACGCCCGATGTTGTGAGGGATTCTCGAATTCCTAGTGAGAGATGAGAGAATCGATATAGCGAAGTATCAGTGGGCAAAAAAGAAGAGGTGCTGAGAATGCGGTAAGGAGCTTGAGTCGATCGTCGAGTTCCTACTCAAGAGTCTGCCTAGACCTTCTAATCCACACACCGGCGATTCATTTCAAATAGACGCCGGTGTTTGGCCCACGAGCGCTTGATCAATTCATTGCAAAGCCGGCAGGCCCGACCGAAACTCATTATTGAACTATCATCTTCTACTAGTCCCATACATGCTAGTAATTGCCCCGCTGACGGTATAACTGACTGAATATGTTGGTAAAGCTTACCCGACCTGTTCAGATGTTCACCGCCAAGAGTCCTGGCTCGTCCTCAGACGCTTAACGTTCTCATTTTGGCAGACGTCGATGCAAGAACCTCGATGATCCAGTTTGCATGTGGGCTTGTGGGTTGACGATCGAACCAGAAGCGAACGAGCACTCATGGGGTTGGAGGCTTCATATCGAGTATGTCAAGATGTAGCACAGTCCTTATTAGACCTGTTGACTCATGTAACAGCCTAGACGCATAGCACCAATTCATACGCGCATCGACTTGGGACCTTTCGACGACAATGCACAACTCAAAGCACTTGGAGCTATTGCTCGCCTCGGGTTGAGATACTTACGCCCCCTCGTTCGGTGAGTGTTCCTTGTTATCAGTTTGGGCATGTTCTCTGACTCGCCGTCAGCCCTTAGACTCTCTCGAGGAAGTGCTGTAACAGCACGAGTCTTCTCTCCGGCGCCGATCAATTCGCCCCAGCTTTTCGACTCTATTCTCTTGTGGACCGTCCTTACCCCGCGTCAGGAAGAGCCGCCGTACTCACCGCCCGTCCCGCCAGACTGCGTCTCGCGTCTCGTACACAACCCGAAGCGCCCGTTGTTCGACGCGTTCTTGACTACACCGATACCTCATAATATACCCCGATACCGTACATGCATACTCTTCAAGGTCGCAAGGTCACAATCCCCGCCGTTGCGAAAGGCAGAAGACTTGACAGCCCAAGTTGTCACCTCTTTCCTATGTCCCACGTCGCTTCTTTCGTTGTAAGCTTTCAAACGTTCTCGTACCCTTGGCTCAGAATGCTTGTAGTCACGAATCCGTCGACCTTCAACATTCAAGACAGCCTGTCTGATAATCCACCCGAATCGGGGGAGTGAGTCGAACGAGAGCTCTCCAGCTAGCAGCTTGTGACGGGCTTGAACATTGAACAGCTCTTCCTGACATCAACGATTATCCCTCCTGAAGTTGAATACTCTGCTCAACCAGGAGCTGACGCAATAGTTCATTAAAGGACGAGTAGAACACGAAAGAATAGACATATAGTACTCTGCTCAGCCAGGAGCTGACGCAATAGTTCATTAAAGGGCGAGTAGAACACGAAAGAATAGACATATAGCAAAGATTCCATGAGATCCAACGATATGTCTCTACCAAGGAAGGCCCAAGGCCGAGGACCTGCGAACACAAAGGCTAATCCCTGTCGACCAATTTCTCGTAGTCTTCATTCCTCTGCATCAGGAGGAGGTGGTTTCCGGGACCGAACGCCTCGCACAGCAAGGCCTGCATCTACGTGGATGTCAATCAGGAGAATAAGCTGATGTTAAACCTTGAAGGTACATACCGCTTTGATATAAACCTTCCTCATGACCTCCTTCGCCATCAAGGATTCAACCCCGTCATCGAGTTGTGTGATGTATCGTTCTACGGTCTTCCGTGTTATCAGTAAACAGAGCATCGCGACTATGGTGAGGGACGAACTCGGATTAATTTCGTATGGTCCTCCGACAGTCCAAGCAAACCACGGGCATAGTCACTAAGCAGCCGTGTGAGCCCATAGATCAGGCCACGAACTGATTCAGTCTGGACAATCTGGATATTGAGCTTAACAAGGGTCGGACCGGAAAGAGAGATAAACGCACTTCAGCGGCCTTAAGAACTCGATTCCTGTGTATGATTTCCTTAAACTGCTCCAGTCTTTGAGCCAATTGAGCGCGTGCATCGGTCATAGCCTGAGCCTGACACGACCATGAAACCTCAACACTCGAGGGTCTGATGGAAAGAGGAACTCACCTTTCTGTCAACCGAATCATCGTTGGCGGAATACTCAATTTCGAGGTCGACAAATACGACCAGCTCGTAGAAGCGATTGATTTGAGCTTCGTGAATCTGGTCACGTTTCATCGACCGCCTCGCAGTCCCCCCAGCGGCGGAGCTTCGTGATCCCCTTCTTCCCGAGATGGTGACCAGTCGGTCAAGGGTTGGGTCATTGGTGCTAGGTAATTGACCCCATCTACAAAAGGCGGAAAGCACATTATCGAAAACGCGCTGAATCGGGCGGATTGGTACTTACAAGTCCTCTGTCAAAGTAACTTCAGCTCCGGGGTTGTCCAGCGCACGAAACCCCGGGATTACGACAAGGTCGGCGAGGGACTACAATAAGTATGTATTAAGTAGTTGATCTGAGTTATTCGAGCATAACGTACAAGGCGGAAAAGTGCCTCTGCGACAACTTCGTTGACCGGCCGGCGAGGAGCGAATCTTCGGTTTGAAGCTTTTGCTTCTTCAAAGACTAGATCAAAGCCGTAAGAAGAAACCCAGGCCCGCATTTTCAAAGACGTACTGGTATCTTTGACCATTTGAACCTTCAAGGTGGGACCATGCCCATTGGCTTGGAGCGAAGCAATAGCGATAACAATCCCTGATTTAAAAGATGAGCACCATGAAAGGTCGATGTACTGAACTACTCGCATTCGAGAGAGGTCCGTGGCATTGAAACAGAGTCTGTGTGTCTTCGGGGGAGCCTGGAAAGGTCAGAGGAGTCGTTTGAGGAAGCGGCTAAGAAAACTTGAGGGAATATATGCTGACGGGAGACAAAGACTACGCAGATAAAGCTTCCAGCACGAGGTGCTTACGTAGCGGATCCCACCACTGATACAAAGAGTTGCCTGGACAGTGGTCAAAGGAAAGGTATCCAGCCTTTGTTCCCCATGCATGTTGACGAACACAACTGAATCCCCACTACCGTGTCATGTAAGACGAGATAATCAGAAATAATCAGGAAGGATGAAGACTTTTTCAGCGACACATCTCTTGGAGCGGGCCATCGGTGAACTCATCTTGATGGCGGTGATACTAAGTATTGAGGCACCCGATCGAGATCCGCTATACGATCGGGAAGCAGCGAGGATGATTCCGTCTTCAGAGATATATGGAGTCTAGTGCTCACAGGAAGACGGTATCGAGGCACCAGATACAATTGACGTCAAGCAGAGAGGTTCGCCTTGAGAAGTATATGAAGTGTGTCGACTGGGGCCGAGAAACGAGGATTGAACAACGTTGAGTCATCCTCGAGAAAAGCGACAGCACTGAAGTCGGCGGCACGAGAGCGGACCTGGGGGTTTCGGTGAGGAGAAGGATGCAGTTCGACAAGCCAGAGGTCGCTCGTGTGTTGGGCGATGTAGCGGGAGACTGAGGCTATGGGTGAGCACGAGAGATGGAGATTGAGTAAAAGAGCGCTCACTGGAGGACGGTGTCGAGACTCCCGATTGATTTGCGCTGGAGAGAAGGGTTCGTCGAGCCAGAGGCCGTTCCAGCTCCGAGGGAGTGCGAGGGGGTTGCGAAGTGCGGTGGGCGAATGTGGTGGAAGACTGGGGCTAAGGTGAGTACGAGAGATGGAGAATGAGTAACAGAGCGCTCACTGAGGCTGAGTGCTCCATGATACAAGTCATTGTGAATGCAAAAGAGGTCGAGACCATTCGGAAGTCTGTGGTGTTTTGGGAATGTGGAGCTAAATCCTGGGGATAAGGTTGAATATGGTGAATGGGGAGTGGGTGGAAAGGGCACTCGCAGGAGGACGGTACGAGTATCGTACCCCCTACATTGAAATCTCTTCAAAAATAGTTGACTCACCCCGCAACAGTTTAGCAGCTTGCGGGCATTCGTCGCGATGGAGAGCCTTCCAATCGTCGCGTTGACATTCCCAACAACAGTAGACAACTGTGCGACACCCAAGGCACAACTTCTGAGTCGCGTTTCGAGCTGTGAGGCCTTGAAGATCTACATAGATGCTATGGGTAGGAACGCCCATCAGAACAATCTATTTCAAAATGGGAGAATACGACTGACTTTGACATTGTTGCAAGCAGAAGCGTAATACCCCTTTCGCTCGCCAACCGACAGAGTGCTGAGGCTCAACGTTGAAAGAAAAAAATCCACTCCGCATCCGAGGAAGGTGAAACGCTGAGGCGACTAGCACCATGGCCCTCAAAAGATCGTAAGACCGCTCGGGATACGCGCGGGTAGGGAAGGTAGGACGACAAGTGGCGCAGAAAGGCACGAATGATCACCTGCGACGCGCCATCATCTCCCATTGTTCGAGCAAATTGGCGTAAAAGAGGAGCCAGCTCTGCACGGCAGATCTGTACAATCTTCGGTAAGATTCCCTCCGCGTCTTCTTCCGCTATGTGCATCAAGCTTCCCACCTGTGCAATTCTCCACCGATGGACGTAAAGCGGCGAAGAGAGCAACGAGAAAGCGGTCTTGATGTATACCTTCAGAGTGCCCTTCCGGACCGCCCACTTCCATAGGCTGCCCCAGTTCGCAGACTTGGACAGGTACTCTACCAGGTGGATGTAGAAGTCATGCGCCTCTATGAGACGTAACGCTCCGCCTGCAGTACGATTGGGGTTGAGTGTAGCGATGTGGTTGCTGTACGACTTGAAGAACGACTGGGTGTTCTGCTCGTAGATTCAAAAAGGTCGGCCACGGCTGCTTCAGCGGAGCCTCCAGTATCCAAGCACTTTTTGAAGAACTGTACCATGGAGCTGGTAACGTGCTCGGAGGTTTCTCCCTGGTTGAATTCGCCACACCAAATCCTGAAGGCCAGGTCGACAGTCACTGGGACGTCTCCCATCACGTCGGATCCAGCGGCATAACACACGGCGAGGAATTGGGCGACAGTCGAGATCGCTGCCGAGCTTCCTGAGCGATCGAGGGCAAAATTGAGCCAGGAGAGGATGCATGGCCAATCCGCCTGTAAGAAGGCTGCTAGCCCAGTGCGCGATGGAAGATCGGAGCCCATACTCAGCCCAATGCGATGAATGATTTGGAAGCATAACAATGCTCGCATCGCTGGCTTAGAGTTGACCCCGTGAGGGAAACCAATGTCAAGCGCAAGGTATAACTGGGGCGGAGTTTGTAGAAATGGCATCACGACGTCCAGTGGGCGGAGGTCAGAGCGATCGTAGGGGTATCTGTCCGCTAAGGCTTGGAGGTGGGGGATTTCCCCAGTCGCGCCATTTGCCAGTAGCTGTAAGAGAGATACCGTTCAAAGTAAATGCGGACATTTCGAAACGAATAACATACGCGCCGTGCTGCATATTCTGCATTGGTAACAGGGGCCGCCGAAGTAAAGTCAGAGGAACTATCCATGGTGGAAGCAGGGTGACACAAGTCGAGGGTTGAAGCGACATTCAATCAGTAAGTTGCTTCTCTTTATTAAAGCCTGGTTGCAAAGGTGGATGAGGATAGATTCTTTATGGCGTGACCATGCCAGGAAATGCTGGATTTGGTGAGAGATTCCCAGGATTGCAACTCCGTCCACAACGCTGACACCTTTCAAGTGGTCCAACTCTCCTTCAGATATTCATCTCTCCGAATAGACCTTCGATACCATTTACTCGGAATGTTATTGGAGATGGTGCCGAAAAGTCCAGACTCAGCTGAAATGCTGGATTCCGCCTTCTTCACGACGTGGCGAACTCGCCGACTCATAGACGCCGCCCGGCCACCGTAGCCCCTTCTTGGTATTAGTAAGGATCGTATCTACTTTCGCATTTTTCCCCCAGCTGTACCCATTTCCAGTACCTGAATGCGACGTCAACTACCATAGCCAACACCAGATCCAATTCTCATAATTTCGGCAGCGTCAAACACCCCGCCTTGTCCCTTTCGGGCGTCGGGATGCCTGCCTTTGTTTGACTGTAATTGAAAACATATTAAAAAAATTTGCCGGAATCGACTCCATTCAGTCGTTTGGGAGGCGTTCTCCCGTGCCCCAATCCGGCGGCGGTCTACGAGCGCCTAATTGTGTGCGTTCAATGCCCCATCGTGAACAGGCCCGGATTCCAAGCTCACAAGTGATTCCAGTGAGCCCGCACTATTAAAGCGCCATTTCTGACAGTATTCTGAGTAGGTGGTATGGAAGGTCTAGTGAGAGACTGAAGGAGAGTCGTAAGGAGAGCAACCTGTGCCAGTGAGCGCCAGCGAGCAGCGTCGGAGTTGCAAGCCTGGGAACCTCTCGCCATATGCAGCGTATTCGACAATTCCGACGAATTCAAGCCTGCCATCTGATTCGTCCACCACAATGGCACGCACCAACGCCCTGTGAGAGTCACCTGTGCCTGCTTATCGAGGCTTTCTGGGTTCTATCGACATGCCAAGCACTCCGATCGAAGGCATTGAAGGGGTAAGGACCAGGTGAGTATAATGTCTATGTATCTCGAGGCCGAGGTTTGACTGTTCTCATCCGCCAGGCTCCAAACAATGCGAGTAGAGACCACCAGAAGCGCGAATCTGGATTCCTCGTTGGAGAAATGTACGCAGTCGGATACACGATACTGGGCTTGGTGTTGAAGTTGACGCGTTTTAGCACGCCTTGATCGTCGTCCAATCCAATTGTGAGTGTCGCGTCCCATTCCGAGGCAAGATGACTTACATGAGTGTAGAAATTGAACCTCCTGTGAACTCCCGGACGTATCTGGGCTTCGGAGACCCGTTCAAATTAGCGCCGACATGCACGGCTATGAAGACTATGGTATCAGCTTCATCCCCTGAGCCGCCTTCTTCCTCTATTCTTGCTGCTGCTCTCCCCAAGGCTAGAGAACTCGCAGGCTAGGCTTGAGCGAAGAATTCACATGGAGGTCGACGATCGACTTCGAACCTTTCTGGAAGGTGGGTCGCCTATCAACCCTCTCCCCCGTTTCCCTCTTTTAACGACTGCTTCAAGGTTCTAGGGTCTTTCGGGTGTTTAGCAGTCCGCGTATAGCTTCGTCCTCCAGTACGTCCCCATCTCATCAAGGTCGAGTTCCAAACTGAGTCATAGATCAAGCTCAATAGCACTCCCTTCGTGTCTATGTCTCTACCCATCCCATTTTACGGAGGCGCTGCCATCAGCCGTCCTGTTTCCTGCGATTGCGCCGGAGATGTTCGTCGACGCTCTCTACTCATCCCGTCGCCCCCACCTCTACATTGCGCTAACTACGACCCCGCTTCCCTTCACTCCCAGACGGTGCCTTCGACTTGAACGGGCCTCGTATCGCCTTTCCCTGATCCGCCTATGGAAGATAGGTCTGCGGTGACGAAACAGACTCCCCTGCTTGTCGGGGCTCTCTGGGGTTGTCGACATGTCAAGCACTCCTATCGAAGGTATTGAAGGGCTAAGGACACCCAGGTGAGTATAATATATGTCTATATATCGAGGGCGAAGTTTGACTGTTCTCTGGGGAGAGCGCGAAACACTCGGCGCAGAATGACATGAAGCTCAAGACGCGTGAACCGTTCTTGCTGGGAAGGTGTTGTTTCTCCTTGTGAGTATCAAATAGGATCCTTTCATTCACGTTGCTAATCGCGATCCTCAGAACCAATACTTACTATCTGTCTCTTCTATTGTGTAAGACCTTATTACACCTCTGTCCCGCCCCTTCTGTCTGATCTGCAAAAGTTGGTGGGCCAAACCTGGTGTCATTTTCATGGCGACAATTGCCAAGTTCCTCGGCCTCACCAGAACCCCGCCCTCAACACTATCGCAGCGACATTTGGCGCCGACAACAGCTCGCGGGCCAACGAGAGCAATGCGCAAATCGTCAGCCTCCATTTCGCCTCATGGCCCATCTGCGCTATGATCAGACTTACCAACGCGAAACTCCACCAAAGCCTGTCAGACCCCATACAAAGTTGTAATCGACCACACGCGCCTTCGCCAAGGTGAGTTCTGCATCTCGAATGTAATTCACTTTGTACTTACCTTGAGAGGAGCTTCAGAAAACCCCACACAGCCGAACACAAACGATGGAAGTCCTGCGTATACCAACATCACTCCTTCGATGAGAAACACGGCGCCAAAACGCGATGCATCCTCCAATACGCATTGTCCTGGGACTTGGGAGAGGGCATATTGACCCGTGCACACCTCGCACGCACGCACGCACAAACCCCGCCCCTTGTACTCGATGGATCACAACACGCAGCTGACTGTCGATACACTTCCAATCCCGGACGGCAAATATTTACGCATCCACGATGACGGTTGTGGGCCCGCAGCATCGCGCAAGCCCCTCACTGACACCCAGAACCCTCGTCGTCGCGCCAAAGTCTTCTTCCCTGGTCCCCGAGCACTGGAAGTCGAGCTAGGCGTTGACGACAAACAGCGATGCTTTCCATCGCACCGGTTGGACGTCGGGACGGATGGGAGCTAGAACGAGGTGAGCACGGCGTGCTCACATTCGAAATGGATACTCACACTCGTGCTTTTGTTGTTTTCATCCGCCAGGCACACGCTACACTGGCCCAGACCCTCGCAACGACGAATTGGAATTCAAGGCATCAGCGCGATGTGCACTAGCCCAAACACATCGAACACGTACATCTCATCTTCGTGGACAACGACCCCGATTCAAGAGGCAACGGCGGATGGTGCTGGGGACTGGGGCAGGCGACCACGATAGATCTCGCTACTTCAGCCAAAAGGACGTCCTAGGAGCGAGGTGAGTAAAGCACGCCTAGCGCTCTTCAGAAGTTAGTACTCACCTTTCGTCGTTGTTGCACAGACCTCTCCCATCGTGCATCGACCCAGCCAACACCTCTGACCGTAATTTTTCGTCGTCCACAACCCCCTGCCACCGACACAACTCCGACGTCACAAACCATGTTCCAGCCGAAATACGCACCACCGCCAAGTCCCAACGATCACCACAACCGACGGACAGCAACGGTGGAGCGAGCTACTTAATTCGACAAGGGCGTCAGTCTCAGTCTCGCATCTTGAGTAGATCAAGGAACCTGTACATACGTACTACCAGACCATGCAAATAAAATTGGTTTTCCGTGCACTTGTGCCTGCCGCGAGAGTCATTAACACTGACAGACCAAAATGCCGAGGGTCAAATTGCCGTCTGTAACATTGGCGGCTTACCACAGGTTTTCAACCTTCCTCTCAGCGTGCGCCGCAGGTGGTCGTCTAGCAGGCACCGACAAGGGAAACCAGTGAAGGCTGGCTCACTCCCTTGTCGTGCTGTCCAGACTCAACCTTGCTATTACAGTGCCTTTCGTCGTCGTCCACAAGTGACAATTGTGCGTCTCGTTCAAACTTGAATCGCCCTCGGTGTTCTGATTTTTAAGTACTGTGTCCCTGCACGCATAGCATGGGCCGAGGGTCAAACCTGATGGAGAACATGTTACAAATATACATTACAACAATGGTAAAACGGTACATAAGACCTGTAATTTGACTGAATTGGACCGAACGCCTCTGTGATGCACGTCAAGCAGAAGGCCGAGGTTCTGCGAGGAATTGTTCAAAATCTTCGTCGTCCATCTGCCAATATCCGGCAGCCCCCACCTCCATCGCGGTGTCCTCGTACGAATCGCTCGATCCTCCCTCGTCAATATCCTTCTTCGTACTGAACACCCCCGGCGGGGCAAAGTAGACGGTACCCTCGGTGTTGGCATCTATAACTCATAAGCAATCAGTCAAGACCTGAGGGAGGTATGTCCACTTACTTTCTCCAGGAACGATTGGCGGCAATTTCAGAACCTTGGTGATATCTTCGAGGACCTGTCGCGCACACGTAGTAGAGAGTGCCATGATCGGGACGTTTGGGAGGCTGTTCTTCAAGATGTGCAGCTTCCTATAGTCAGGTCGGAAGTCATGACTGTCGCTTGACACACAGTCGGCTTTGTCGAGAACGATGCGGGCCACCTTCCCCTTCGAATGGAGGTTGTACAACACAGCCAGAAAATCATTGTCTTGGACGATGGTTGTGGGCTGTGAAGCCGTCAGAATTCAGAGTGGTTCATGTTCGTGTTTCTCCAACTTACTGTCACATAGCAGATTTTAATTTCATTGGCTCCAGCTACGCTCGACATCTCCAGTAGACGCTCGTTGATTTGATTCCTCGCCTCGCTTTCCATTGTACCCAACAGCATGACAGTTTCAACTACAATGTCATGTGTTAAACTTTAACATAGAACGAAGTTGCATGACTTACCGTTGCGACTCATTAAAGCCATGACCTGTTCTTCAACGCGGTCAATGAAAGGAGAAATAACGACTGTGACCCCAGGAATCAGGAGAGCCGGTAACTGGTACATCAACGATGTTCCCTCTCCTGACGGCATGACGCAGATGATATCGCGCCCATCCATATTCGCATTACAAACCCTGGTGGAGAGATAAGAATAGGCCATATAGAATGTAGCTGCCACGACGCACCCTCTCTGACAGAGTCGAAACTCAGGGATGTCAAATGTCGCCTTGCTCTTCGCGAGGAGAGCCCTGTCCCAATCGAAACTGTCGGTATGATAGTTGATTCGTTTTCCCATGGGAACAGGAGATTCCTGCGACCCATTATACTGCTGAGGTCCTGGTTCTAAAGATCATCGGGCTCAGGTTGATAAGCCTCTATTGCATGTGGGAGGGGTATACCTGTTTCGGTGTCTCTCGTAGGCCTGTTATTTGCCGTGCTCGAGAACTGTGCGACTCTTGCCGTGAAGCGGAGAATGGCTTCCATCTACACCTGTTCGGTACTTGTCGCATACACGAGTCACAAGTTGAACTTATCGTACCTCGTCGTCGCCAGCGTAATCCCAAGCTGAGAATGATGCACACATGTCGCGATTACTGATATCTGCGGTCCCTATTCTCTTTTCCGTGGTACCCGTTGTCGGCGTTTTGTCTGTCGTGGTCGTGGTCAACTTGAAGTCGTTGTCGATCAAACCTCATTACTACTAGACGCGTCGCGACGCGAACCGGTAGCTGTGAAAGTATTAGATAATCTTCACACGACTTGCCGACGGCAACACGACCACAGCCCGTAGAATGCCCAGGCGTAACGAATATTTGAATTTATATCTGCGCTGTAGACTTCTGTCTATGCCCACGTCAAAGTCGCTGTCAAATACCTGCACAGACCGGTGTCCAGGTGCGCGCGGCTAGCGCAATGATCATCTTGAAAGCTCACAACATGGCGAACTAACCAAATAGACGCCCATAACAGCCGACCGGGTACTCTGAGGCTTCCAATGAATCTAATTTGCTCAGGTTTTCATCCCCAAAACTACGAAATCCACCCAGCCATGCTCTATTCGGCTTACTGCACCCTCAGCATCTCTCTGGATATTTGTCTCTGACCTCATATATAACTTCGAGTGAACGCGTGTTGGACATCTGTTTAACGATACTTAACGAGACAAAGAACTCGCAACCAAAAGCCATTATGTAAGAAAGCAAGGGGAGTTAGACTTCGTTGCTCGATATTTCGACCGTTGGGTGAGGTCTTGAGCCAAAGAGTCCGGCTGTTGAGGGACGTGGAATACTAGGAGTGTACCGAACACTATTGATTTTGGATAGATACAGTATAACTTTAAATTACTCGTAAAGAGGTCGACAAGGCCCTTGGCCGATGCGCATAAAAGATGCGGGACGATGAGTAACGAATGGAGGAACCTGGTCGCTGATGATCCTCAGGAAGCCGACTCTACTCCCAGGTTGACTGGAGCGGTCGTTTGGGTATGCCGCATGGGATAGTCACTTGGGGGCTTTGCGACAGCGCAGGCACAGAGGGCTGGGGATAGATTTGAGCGGGCGCCGTGGGAGAGAGGTGGGTCGGGACGCCTGGATAGGGAATGCAGAGGAGATGAAAAACACCGAACACCTGGATGCTAATGGGCTATCTGGTGAAGATGCCGAGTCGACGTGGTCGCCTCGGAAGGGCGCCGACTGGAATGAGGAGTTGTATGTAGATAGTTGAAGGACCACCAGTGTTGGCGTGGGACACGGACTGAAGATAGAACATTGACTAGATTGACTGGGGGAGATAGTGTAGAAGTTGTAGAGCAAGATCATATCCCGACTCGGATGGGAAAGAGGGGAGGACGTAGACGGCGAGAGGGGCGAAAACTCCGGGACCGAAGCGAACATCTTCTGTTCGATCGCGGTGCAGGAAGGGGGAATAACTGTGGTCTCTTGAAGGAGGACACGGCGTCTGTGAAAGTGGGCGCCCGCGACATGTCAGGTGGAGTGCGAAGAGGGAAAGCGGAGGGCAATAGGACTTACGATACAACAAGTGCCGCCGGTGCGTCGATAGCGGGGTCGCCGTTGCGTAAAAGCCGTATACGTTAGGCGGCGACGTGTCTCTGGCAAGACGGGCTGGCGTAGATATTCAAATATTGGGTAAAATGGTGGTGCGAGCAGTTTCAGGGTCTCGGCGTGTAGATATCGATTCCACGGTGCAAGGCAACGGTGAGATGAAGCGCTGCGGATCCATAGGGTGGGATCTGGGGAAGACGAGAAGGCCGGCATGTACGAAGGGGTGGGGTGGTGTTGAGCTTGATCTGTCTGCTTCGGAGGACTCAAGTTTGGAACTCGACCTTGATGAGATGGGGACGTACTGGAGCTCGATGGATTACTAAACCCCCGAGAGATCCTAGAATCAAGCAGTCATCATAACACGTTAAAAAAAGTAAACGGGGGAGAGGGTTGATAGGCGACCGACCTTCCAGCAAGGGGTGAAGACGATCGTCGGCCTCCACCCATGTCAATCCTTCGCTCAAGCCTAGCCTTCAAGTTCTCTGGCCTTGGGGAGAACAACAGCAAGACTAGAGGGAGAAGGCGGCTCAGGAGATGAAGCTGACACCATAGTCTTCATATCCGGGGATGTTGGCGCTGATTTGAACGGGTCTCCGAAGGCCATATACGTCCGGGAGTCCACAGGAGGTTCAACTTCTACACTCAAGTAAGTCATTTTGCCTCGGAATGGGACGCGACACTCACAATTGGATTGGATGACGACCAAGGTGCGCTAAAACGCGTGTCCGCCCACATACTTTGCCCAACGAGGAATCCAGATTCGCGCTTCTGGTGGTCTCTACTCGCATTATTTGGAGCCTGGCGGATGAGAACAGTCAAACTTCGGCCTCGAGATACATAGACGTATGTTATACTCACCTGGGTGTCCTTAGCCCCTTCAATACCTTCGATCGGAGTGCTTGACATGTCGACAACCCCAGAGAGCCCCGATAAGCAGGCGCAGGCGACTCATGGGGCAGCGTTGCGTGCCGTTGTGGTGGACGAATCAGACAGCCAATCCGTCCAATTCGTCGGAATTGTCGAATGCGCTGCATATGGTGACATGTTCCCAGGATTGAAACTCCGACGGTGCCCCACTGCAGGCGCTCACAGCCTCGTCCTTCTCCCCTATACTCATCTCTGGCCTAGTGGACTCCTGGTACCCGACATACTCCTCTGTCAGAGAGGGCATAACGCTCATGTGGCCTTAGCTGAGATTCAGGTGAGCATCGTTCTCGGGCTTGTCCACAATGCCGCAACCTCACGAATAGACGCCCGCATCAGACCCCACCGCAGGATAACTTTCTTCAAGTTCGCATGTTAAGAAGCCCATCCGATCTTTTCTCAGTTCTTCGGCACCAGAAAACCCTCCGCATTTCTGACGGACGGCCTGTTTAATTGTAAGCTTGTTCATGTAGATATTCTAGCATCCTTCAATCTAACGTTGAGCTTGCGCAACTTGAATGCTTCGCACCCGAGGCGAACGACTCCTTTCCCCTCGTGCACAGGCTAGTAATGCCTCTCAGTATGTTAAAATGACCAAAAGGCCGCCTAATTAGAGCTTTTACGCTTCACGCAATCCTCATCCGCTGGGTGAGTGCTGTACTTGATGTACTTGGCCAACGTGGTAATCCGGAACAAGGATAACTTACGGGTTATATTGCAGCGTATTTGCGTGAATGGTCAACCTACCCCAGGGCCTCAAGCATCACTTCAACGACGTGCCAACGACCGCCGTCTTTCAAGACATGCTGGTAACCTTTCCTCCCTTCGTAATCCAATACTGGTAACTTTCCAACCCTTCGTAATCTAGATACAGGCCGTATTGAACTCGCCACTCACCCCAATTTCTGCATCCTGTTATCGACGAAAAACCAACTATCGATATTGGTTCCCCCTGGACCGCCAATATTCGAACTCGCGGGCGCACTGTCCTCACGCTTCTCTGCAAAATGATATTGCATAACTCCAACTCGATTCCGACTGACGCTCACGCTATGCCCATTCATTCACCACCCTCCCCGAACTTCACCTCTATTTGAATTCTCAAACGGCCGGCCTCTTCCACATTTCCCAGCATCCTGTTTGTGCGCACCGGCCAAATTTCTTGTCTATCCCTGTTCCAAAGACACCGCCAACGGACGAAGTCCACCCACTCAGGCTCGATTTCGACCACTTGGCACGAGGAACTGTCCCCCGTTCACGATTCAATCTGTAGGATACTGCGGATCTCGGTCGTATATAAATACATAATAAAATCTTGGGCTCCTAGTCCCACCAGCAGAGTCTTGATGTACTTGCTCCCATTCCCCGACATACCAGAGCAAGGTAAGCTTCTGAACACTGTCTCTGCATCTCGCAACCCTCATTTATAGCAACGCTCACCCAGAGTTCGATACTCGACTAGATTTAGCAGGGTTAAGAACGAATGTACTATTGATCAGAAGTAGGCAACAAGTGAAGCCTGAGGCATGCCACAGAAGTTAGGACGTCCGTTGTATGATGCTACACCAAAATAAGTGCTAGTTCCAGCTCTCCAGGCCAGTCAACCACCACTGCTGCGGTAGCTTTAAGGAATACGCAGAGCGAAACGCGAGCTCTATGCCAATCGCGGAAAGGTGGTCTCCTACTCCTTCGAAATCCCTGAGCGTGTCGGAAGGAATGTCCACCTGGGAGTATAACACGATCGTCTTTGACGTGTTCCTCGGGTTTGGGGTGGAGGGATGAGTCCGTTTGATTAATCCCAAGGTCTTGACGACGTCCCGAGTGAGCAGAGTGCCAGCCAGGACCCTGTCGTGGATCACTAGCACTCTCACTTGCGCGACAAGCGGTTTTGCCTCGATTAGGTGTTCCACAAATTTGGAAAGCGTGCCCCGGATAGTTGGACTGATCTTCTGTTTCGATCGCGGTGTAGGAAGGGTAGCTGTGGTCCCTTGAAGGAGAACACGGCGTCTCTGGAAGCGGGTGCCCGCGACATGTCAGCTGGAGTTCGAAGAGGGAAAGCGGAGGGCAAGAGGACTTACGACACATCAAGTGCCGCCGGTGCGTCGATAGCGGGGTCGCCGTTGCGTAAAAGCCGTATATGTTAGGCGGCGACGTGTCTCTGGCAAGACGGGCTGGCGTAGATATTCAAATACTGGGTAAAACGGTGGTGCGAGCAGTTTCAGGGTCTCGGCGTGTAGTTATCGATTCTACGGTGCAAGGAAACGGTGAGATGAGGCACTGCGGATCCATAGAGTGGGATCTGGGGAAGACGAGAACGCCGGCATGTACGAAGGGGTGGGATGGTGTTGAGCTCGATCTATCTGCTTCGGAGGACTCAGTTTGGAACTCGACCTTGATGAGATGGGGACGTACTGGAGCTCGACGGATTACTAAACCCCCGAGAGATCCTAGAATCAAGCAGTCATCAGAACACGTTAAAAAGGTAAACGGGGGAGAGGGTTGATAGGCGACCGACCTTCCAGCAAGGGGTGAAGACGATCGTCGGCCTCCACCCATGTCAATCCTTCGCTCAAGCCTAGCCTTCAAGTTCTCTGGCCTTGGGGAGAACAACAGCAAGACTAGAGGGAGAAGGCGGTCCAGGGGATGATGTTGACACCATATCTTCATAGCCGTGGATGTCGGCACTGATTTGAACGGGTCTCCGAAGGCCAGATATGTCCGGGAGTTCACAGAATGGGACGCGACACTCACAATTGGATCGGACGACGATCAAGGCGTGCTAAAACACGTCAACTTCAACACCAAGCCCAGTATCGTGTATCCGACCACGTACTTTGCCCCAACGAGGAATCCAGATTCTCACTTCTGGTGGTCTCTACTCGCATTATTTGGAGCCTGGCGGACGAGAACAGTCAAACTTCGGCCTCGAGACATATAGACATATGTTATACTCACCTGGGTGTCCTTGCCCCTTCAATACCCTCGATCGGACTGCTTGGCATGTCGATAGACCCCAGAAAGCCTGATAAGCAGGCACAGGTGACTCACAGGGCATTGGTGCGTAGCCGTTGTGGTGGACGAATCAGACAGGCAATTCGTCCAATTCGTCGGAATTGCCCAATACACTCGATATGGTGAGAGGTTCCCAGGATTGAAACCCCGACGGCGCTCACACTGCCAGTGGCAAGGCGCTCACAGCCTCTTCCTTCTCTCCTACGCTCAAGAGACTGGGCTAATTTACTCCTGATGCCCTCGACACACACTTTTTCTAGAGAGGGCATAAGGTTCATGTAGCCTTAGTTGAGATACAGGTGCGCCTTGTTCTTGGGCTTGCTCACGTGGCGAACTCACCAAATAGACGCCCGCATACCCCAGCGCTGTTTACCCATAACTCGCTGTCCACTTTAAGCCATGGCTTGGAACGATGGAACCCATTCTCCAAGACTCTCTTTATCACCATTTCTTCCCTCAGCATTGCATTTTCACCAACGAGGGCTTTTCCCTTGGTGCTATACACGGTGCTACAGCCCCTTCGGACTAATCTGGGTGGATGCTCTAGAGCGGCTTCTACGTCAAGGCCACGCAGGACGTCGAGGGGATCACGTACCGCCCGCGGACGGCAAAGAAGAGGGAGGTCTACTAGCTCATGCTCTCCTTGGTGGGGAAGTTGCTGCAGGCGCGGATATCGTGCACAGTGTGGCCGACACCGTGCTCGAGACGCTCAAGAACGAGGACATGCGCGACATTGACAAAAAAGGGGGAGGTGGAGGAAATCCTGGGGCCTATTTTGAACGGGCAGTTCGACCAGCTGCTCGGCCTGTCCAAGAAGATTACGGATTACAACGCGGAAGACGAGACGATGACCGACCCGGATGCGGATATCGAGGACGGCATCAACGTGGCGTTCGACGACAAGGACTCGGAGGAGGGTGGCGAGGAGGGCTTCGAGATCGACGATAAGGGTGAAGAGGAGGAGGAGGAGGAGGAGGAGGAGGAGGACAAGGTCGAGCGAGGACCGGAGATGGACACCGCTGGGGAAGATCTTGTCATTGGGGATTTTCTTCGACGAGCAAGGGCTGGCAGGACAAGGACATTGTCTCGCCACGCTCGGCTTCAACGTGGTGTTTGACGAGGAGGAGGACGGGGAGGGCTTCGAGGTCGACGAGAAGAGTGAAGAGGAGGACAAGGTCGAGCGAGGCCGGAGATGGATACCGCAGGGGAGGAATGGATACCGCAGGGGAGGATCTTGTCATTGGGAGGTTTCTTCAACGAGCAAGGGCTGGCAGGACAAGGACATCGTCTCGCCACGCTCTTCGATGGCTTCTGGGTTCAGCATCAAATCTCCCGAAGTCTACCCAGACCCTGTGGACGATAAGACGACCTCCATGCTTGGCTCCCAGTCGAGGGAGAGGGAAGCTGAGAACGCGCTCATGGAGCTCTTCGACTTCCAGCCCTTCCCTCTCATCGCCAAGTTCATGAAGAACCGGGATGTCATCGTGTGATGTACGAAGCTGATATGCGGACGAGCGAGTGAATGTCGAGGTCGCGATGCGCGAGAAGGGTTGGATTTGGTTCTGAGGGAGCTGGCAGGAGAGTCAAAGGGAAAGGCCATGGGCGCAGACCAGGCAAAGCCTGCACCTTCAAAGACGGCGCCAGCACCAACGTCCTCCGTTCAGGTCAAACGCACGGTGGACCTTGAGAGTCTCTTTTTCACCGATGGTGCTACGCGTGAGGTACTCCTCAATGAAGTCTCAAACGTGCGCGACCCCAACCTGAAGGACCTCCTCCCTTCGACTTCGCTCTTCATCATGCTGGCATGTCGAGGGAAGACAGGAATACTGTTGAAGATCTCTTCGCCGAGGGCTACATCCAGGTCCTCGTCTGTACTGCCAGGCTCGCGTGGGGTGTCAACCTTCCCGCCCACACTGTTATCATCAAGGGCACGCAGATCTCCAATCCGGAGACACTGTCATCATCATGGGCACGCAGATCTACAATCCGGAGAACGGTCGCTGGGTCGAGCTGAGCAGCCAGGATGTGCTGCAGATGCTGGGCTGTGCGGGTCGCCCGCAGTTCGATACCTTTGGAGAAGGCGTGATCATCACGAACCACTCTTGAGATGCAGTACTACCTCGGCTTGCTTAACCGGCAGCTCCCGATCGAGAGTCAGTTCGTTGAGAAGTTGGCGGATAATCTCAATGCTGAGATCGTGCTTGGTACGGTGAGGAGTCGCGAGGAGGCCGTAGAGTGGCTTGGGTATATACTTACTGGTGAGTTCGCTTTTGATTTGCTTGCGCTATTGGTCACTGAGAGTTACTCTTCCTTCAGCTATGTTCGCATGCTCCGCTCCCCTGCTCTTTACGGCGTCAGTGTCGACTATCAGGACCCCTCCGACCCTACCTTCCTCCAAAAACGCGCCGATATCATCCACTCAGCTGTCGTCCACCTCGAGAAGTGCCAGCTCATCAAGTATGAGCGCGGTGGCAAGGGTCGTTTTGTCGGCACAGAGCTCGGTCGCATCGCCAGCCACTACTACGCGGTGGCAAGGGTCGTTTTTTCGGCACAGAGCTCGGTCGCATCGCCAGCCACTACTACGTTAGTCAGTTACAACTCGATGGTAGTCTACAACCAGCACCTGCGCGAGAACATGGGGATGCTGGAGCTCTTCAGAGTGTTTGCGCTCAGTAACGAGTTCAAGAACATACCTGTGAGTTGTTTTTATTCTGCACTTCAGTCAAGGCCGGTACATTGACGCGCTGCTCTCAATAGGTTCGTCCCAAAGAGAAGATGGAATTGGCGTGGCTTTTGGAGCGCGTACCGATCCCCGTCAAGGAGACCGTCGACGAGCCGCCCGCGAAGATCAACGTCCTCCTACAAGCTTACATCTCTGGTCTCAAGCTTGACGGATTCGTGCTCGTCGCCGACATGGTGTTCGTCCAACAGAAGGTACGTTTCGACTCTCTTCTATCCTCGTTGCCCAGCATTTTGATATTCGTCGGTTATAGGATCCTGCGTGCGATGTTCGAGATTTATTTGAAGAGGGGATGGGCGATTCCCGCGAAGGCTGCCCTCGAGATGTGCAAGATGGTCGAGAAGCGGATGTGGGGTTCGATGACTCCCTTGAGGCAGTTCCCCAAGGTTCCCGCCGAGGTCATTCGCAAGGCGGAGGGCAAGCAATTCGTAAGTCTTATTATATCCAAGTCCATAATCGTGACTGACATTGCTCGTCTGCTAGCCCTGGTACCGTTACTTCGACCTGAGTCCCCCCGAGATCGGCGAGTTGCTCGGTTTGCCCAAGGAGGGCCGTCGTGTCCATCGTCTCGTTCACACCTTCCCCAAACTCCAGTACGTGCTTCACATCTATTTCCCGATTCTAATCTGACTGTCCACAGACTCTAAGCTCAGGTCCAGCCTATCACCCGATCCCTTCTTCGTGTCGACCTCTCCATCGTACCCGACTTCCAATGGGACCCTAACGTTCATGGAGGCGCCGAATCATTCCACATCCTTGTCGAGGACGTTGACAGCGAGGTTATCCTCTACCACGATATCTTCATCTTGCGCCAGCGATACGCACAGGACGAGCACAATGTCACGATCACCGTTCCCATGTTCGAGCCCGTCCCCCCCAACTACTACATCTCTCTTATCTCCGACCGCTGGCTGCACGCCGAGACCTGCCTCCCCATCTCGTTCAAGCATCTCATCCTCCCCGAGAAGTTCCCGCCTCCCACCCCTCTCCTCGACCTCCAACCGCTCCCCCTCACTGCTCTGCACAACAAGGAGTTCGAGTCGATCTACGCGCAGAGGATCAAGAACTTCAACAAGATCCAGACGCAGGTCTTCCAGGCTCTCTACACAACTGACGAGAACGTCTTTATCGGTGCTCCCGCTGGAAGTGGCAAGACCGTTTGTGCCGAGTTTGCGTTGATGAGACTCTGGAGTGCGAAGGGCGAGCAGAAGAGGGCCGTGTGCATCGAGCCGTACCAGGAGATGGTCGATATGCGGGTGAAAGAGTGGAAGGAGAAGTTCGGGGATGTGCAGGGTGGGAAAGAGTTTGTGAGTTTGACGGGCGAGACGAGCGCAGATTTGAGGTTGTTGGAGAAGGGTGATGGTATCGTCTGCACGCCGACTCAGGTTCGTAATATCATTTTGGGTCATAACTTCTGCAGATAACTGACGTCTGTTTGATAGTGGGATGTTATCTCGAGGCGCTGGAGGCAGAGGAAGAACGTCCAGAACATCGGCCTTCTGATTGCGGACGAGATCCAGATGGTCGGTGGAGAGGTTGGGCCGACGTATGAAGTCGTCATCTCGAGGACGAGATACGTCTCGGCGCAGACTGAGATCAAGACCAGAATCGTAGCGTGTAGTGTTTCGATCGCGAACGCGAGGGATCTGGGAGAGTGGATGGGTGCCCCGTCGCATGCTATCTTCAACTTCGCGCCCAGGTACATTCTATGTTTCCGTTTTACGTTTTCCTTCCACTCACATCGGTTCACAGTGCCCGCCCTCTCGACATGGATATTCATCTCCAGTCGTTCTCGATCCCCCATTTCCCCTCTCTCATGATCGCCATGTCCAAGCCCGCCTACCTCGCCATTTCCGAATACTCCCCACGAAGCCCGTTATCGTCTTCGTTCCTTCCCGTCGACAATGTACCCTCACTGTGGACGACCTCCTTACACATGCTTCTGCGGAGGGCAAGGCCGATCGGTTCCTCAACATTGAGCTCGAGGATCTCCAGCCCCATCTCGACCATCTTCGCGAAGATCAACGTCCTTCTGCATCTCTGGACTCAAGCTCGACGGATTCGTTCTCGTCGCCGTTCGCGTTCTCGTCGCCGACATGGTATTCGTGCAACAGTCGACTGGTCTTGCGTGCGATGTTCGAGATTTTCTTGAAGAGGGGATGGGCGCCCCCTGCGAAAGCTGCACTCGATATGTGTAAGATAGTCGAGAAGCGAATATGGCCCTCGCTCGAGGCAGTTCCCCTGGCCCCAAGGTTCCCGCTGAAGTCATTCGTAAGGCAGCGGCAAGCAATTCGTAAGTTTTGTTGTTTGTATTCATGTCCGTAATCGCGACTGACTAGTTCATCTGCTAGCCCTGGTATCGATACTTCGATCTAAGTCCCCCCGAGATCGGCGAGACGTGCTTCACATCCATCTCAAGGTTCTGGCCTGACCGTTTGACCATCCATAGACTCCAAGCTCAGGTCCAGCCTATCACTCGTTCCCTCATTCGTATTGACCTTTCCATCGTTCCCCCTGGCTTCCAATGGGATCCCGAAGTTCATGGAGGCGCCGAGTCGTTCCAGATCCTTGTCGAGGACGTTGACGAGCGAGCGATACGCACAGGACGAGCACAACATCACGATCACCGTCCACCGTCCCCATGTTCGAGCCCGTTCTTGGCCCGTTCCCGCACGGACTAGACTTTACTGCGAGCGGAACAGCCACTGCCTGGCGTAGCGAGATGGCGGCAGCCCGGCCTGGAGCTTTAGGTGGCGAAGAGGAACCCCGTTGAGGCGTAAGAAGCGGGCTGCCACGACGGCGACTGGGCGACTTTGAGTCTTGATGTACAATGGCCCCGTAGGTCGACGTTTTAATTTCACTAGTATATACGAAGAGTGCATTGCGTGCGCCATCGCTATGGGGAGAACCTGGACAGACTTAGACCGGCCCTAAAGGTCCCACATCCCAATTACAGGGAGACCATGGACTTTGTATTGGCCCTCAAGTGGCAACAAGTGGCATGGGCTGGCCACTGGGCCCCTGCAATTGTGTGTGGCTGGTTGCTACGGCCCAAGACGGTTGTGCTCGATAGACCTGCCTCAGCTGAACCAACGTCCTTGGCTTTGGCCCCTGAGATTTGAACTCGGAGACCACATGGTTCGTCTTGGATAGTCGCTTTGACTTTGAGAGTGAATTGCCCCCCGCCGGGGGGCGAGTCGAATTGCTGCGCTTTCGACCCATCTATGTCTCAGGTGCGGCTCTCGGGTTTGTCCCAAGAAACCAAACTGCTAGATAAATGAACCTGGCGTAATTTCTGGGCAAGTCCAATTGAGAAACAATGGAATTACAGCGTCCCATTGCTCTCCTGTACGTCCGCTGGATTTTTTTTGGAATTATGTCACCTCATCACATGGAGTGTGACAATGTCACGCCGCGACGTAATTCCAGCAAATGTTCTCCGTAAGTGGCGAGAACTTACCTGGGAAATCCTCCCTGACCATAATTGACGCGTAATTCCGCCATATGTGGCTTGCCTTTATGACCAAGTTCCGTCAGAACTTATGACAACGCATAATTTTCCTAGAAATCTGGCATACTTCCAAAAGGAAAAACGCCACTCGCGTAATTCCAAAACAATTCCGGTTGACTTACAGTGGCAATAATTCAAGTAAGTCCAATGTAATTCCACTGTTTGTCCACATGCCTTATGGGTTCACAGGTCTTGTGTAAGGATAGTCCTCGAGTAGAATCAGTAGATCGCAAGCTATTCCACTGAAGCCCCGAAGGTTGGCGAGCAATAGGAAGAACACATATGACAATCGATACTGAGCACCTGCAGCCTCATATCCACGGAAAGGAGGATAATTTACACCATCGCTTCTGCACGGCCGGTCTGTGCGCGCTGAGTAGATCTCCGGAGTGATGTTTCCGAGGCATTTTGGCTCGGGTACTCTTACGGTGGATTTCCCCGCGCCAAGCCTTTGAGCCTCCCTGTGCATCAAACGATCAAAAATCCGTTCCGCTTCGCCGCCTCCGTTCCGCGTCGCGCCCATCATTTTCCCTTTGCCGCAGCCGGCCCGTCCCATCCCTTTCTACAACGGTCCTCGCTCCCTTCCTTCTTCCCCTGCATCCTACCTTCTCCCCCTTTCCTAATCAGCTTCCTTTTATGCGTTGGTACGTATTCCTGCATTCAAATGTCCCTCCTTCATCATCTCCTTAATTAATCCTAGCTACACATACTATAGTCTCTAGCTTTATTAGCCTTGTGCAGCCCGCCCCACGCGCATAATCCTCTTCTTCCCGTCCTCGAGGTTAGTCCTATCGCGCTGCAGCCTTGCGTGAATGTAATCCACGTCGCAACCACCGTAAATTTGGGACGGATATGGTATAACAAAAAGGTGGTGCCGATATAGTATATAAAAAGAGTGTGAAACATCAACTTCAAAAGCGGCGAAGTAGAGAGCGTACTAAGTAGCGTAACCAATAAATGAGCGTGAAACCCCAACATGACAACCCCCGAAGTAGTACGGGTCCAAATGGAGGCATAGATATAGATAATTAGAGTAGGAAGTCGCTGAAAGGAGTGGAAAGTGGATGTCCCATATAAGGGTCGTCTCGAAATAGTGGTCCATAAGACTGATGTAATTATACTGAGAAATCACTGGAAAGAGTGGATGGTCGAGGACCCATATTCGGTACCTCTCCAAATATTGTTCAAACGGGTATCTTGTGCATCGCCTGCGCATTCCTATGTCCTCCGTCACCTCCGTTATACCCTCCTCAGTCGACGTTCATCGCATCCCCGCGCTCCCCTGCCTCAGCTGCGTCATCGCCTCCACCTTCCCCTTCCACTCCGTGCACGTCCTCGTCGTCGGAGTCGGGGAGGTCCGGTAACATCTCCCCCTCCTCCAACTCCCCTCCACTTACAGCCTCTGCACTGTCGTCCTCACCTTCATTGCCTTCTACATCCCCACCTCCCTCTCCTTCCCCATCCGCCTCGCCCTCAGCCGCGCCATCCCCATCGCCTTCGCCTCCTCCTACCGTGGAACTTCCATCGCTTCCTTCAACTTCAATGATCTCTCCTTCTTCGTTCCCGACCTCAGTTTCCGTCACCGGTGCGAATACGGGCGCAGGAACGCGCTCGCGACTGTCCTCGCTCCTTCGAGTTCTCTTCGTCCCATGCGCGTCTCCACACACCTCCTCCTCTGTGAGATATAACCT
Source organism: Ephemerocybe angulata (assembly GCA_013368325.1). Taxonomy (NCBI): domain Eukaryota; kingdom Fungi; phylum Basidiomycota; class Agaricomycetes; order Agaricales; family Psathyrellaceae; genus Ephemerocybe; species Ephemerocybe angulata. Next base: position 177,958 of record JAACJK010000124.1, read on the forward strand.
CTTCCGACGCGGTGTCCTATTCAACGCCACAAGTGCCATCGTCATCCTCGTGGTGCGTTCGGACTCCTGTGTAGATGTTAATGACCCTGGACACAGTCCGACGAATGTCCTCTCACCTTTCTTATCGTATTATCCAGAAGCGTCAGACCACGCAACTGCAAGAGGATGCGCATGCGTTGCCCTTTGATGGGTACGCCAACGCAAGAGAAAGCGACCTCGACTACGTCTCCCACCTTGAATACGCTGGGTTCGCAAGGGCCGTAACTGCGGTTGTGCCGGTCAGCGAGAGTACTCCTCACGGAGGGAACGGTACTCACGTTGTAGACCCGTTAGCGACCGCTCGTACGCAGTACTCCACGACGTTGTCGGCCGCGTGGATGAATTCGTCGGGTTGCAGCTTCCGGAGGACGTCGAAGGGGTCCACCCCCGGGAGAAATGCCTGGTTCTTCTCGTACGGCACGAGAGCCCTGTCCGTGAAGTACCGCGAATGCACCTCCAGCGACTGGTGCCCTTCGTATGGGATAAACTCGATCTGGTCTACTTCCCTGTCGCGCGCGTGCTGGGCGAAGGCGTCGTGGACCGTCTGAAGCTTGTCCATGTATGCGTCATATTCGCTTGACCCGAATCCAGTGACCTTGACGTGCTGTCTGAGGTTCCTTATCCTGGATAGGCCTTTAGACCGAGGAGACGATACACTGTACTGGGGGTCAGTGCCCTTGACGGATTGCAGAGCTGCGTAGGGACTTACGGCGACTCCGTGAAGGGTGGTAATAGTTTACCGCACATAACTCCCTGCACTTTGAACACGACCTCGTCCTCCCCGTCCATGATACGAGTCGAAGGTGGGTACTGGATGTCCATCAGGCGCATTTTGTCGATCTGGAGGCTTAATATTAGTCGTGTCCCTCTACGGTCGTAGCGGGGGCGTACAGACCTCTGCCTGCGCCAGGCTCACGAAGCCGTCTGCGATCGTCTGCAGCTGTCCTTTCCCGATGTCGCCCAACAGCCGGGCTGATTGGACACTTGGGTTAGTAGACATCGTCGGCCATCTGTATTGTACTCACTGGCTTTGTCGACATCGTACTGGTGGTTCATTTGATGCGGGTGAATACGATGGGTAGGGTTATGGGGTCTCGACTTTGCCGTTCATCAGTTTTATATCAGATCGATACTGTTTCGATGCTTTAGCCTTTGTCTAATATGGTGTCATGTCTCCATCGTACACGCACCTCCTAGTGGCAGCTAGTGGCACCCGCCCCGTATTCCGATCTCCATGCGCAGCCCCCAACCGCTTTCATCACCCCTCCGATGCATCTAAGTGCCTGCGGTCTGAGTAAGGAGTACCATCGGGCGCAAGTACCATGCTGTCGCTGCGCTTCAGATCCTATCGTCGCCTGTTAATCGCTTCGTTCTTTTTTAATTCCCCATATTGCTCTGCGTGGGGATGGACGTTGGTACCCCAGAAATATAGAGTGTGAGGGACGGATACATGCAGGGGCGCGGCGCCCTCGCCTGCCCGGTCCACGATCCCTGATCTTAGACTTATCTTTGATCAGATAAATAATCGGAGATCTCCGGGGGCATGTGATGTTGGTCTCGTGTCCAGGTACGACCCTGGCATGACGATGGAATCTGTCTTTGACGACCTCTTCTCTTCGGATGCGCACCCTCTATCCGCAAATTGTAGCTCGTCTGAATTTGGGGCTGGTAAGTTGCTGCTAGGCGCCCACATTTCCCTTTTGATTTCTTCGTGACACCATGTGGATAGCTTCCTCGATGGAGGACCAGCATGTGTTCCTCGGCTTTCCCAATGCTACGGGAGGGTTCTGTCTTTCCTGGCGACCTATAACTTGTTCGCTTGTTCGTTTTGGATCCCCCCTCGGCCATCTACCTGACCTTCGGTTTTACGATGTCTACCAAACCGTCTTACGCTGAAGTTGCTTCGCGATCTCCGTCCCCTACCTCTCGGTCTCCGTCGCCTGTGCACATTCCTAGTACTCCCACTCCCCGAGGAAAGCGTAAGGATGGAGCCTCCAACGTGAAGGCGGAAACTCCCCGCACCCCCAAACCGGCCAAGGCTGATGCATCTCCGAGCAAGCGGTGAGTTCAATTGGCCTCCGCTTGTCTGCACCCCACCTGATATGCTGCCTTGTAGCTCTAGTTCGTCTGGATTGTGCGTAGACTCGTCGCGTCTCTTACAGCCCTGTGGCTCTAACGTCCTTTGTTTATTGTCTCAAGTGTCACCAAGTTCAAAGCCGATGGGAGTACAGTCGAGGTTGAAGTCGACACCGCCTCAGACGACGACTCCGGGCAAGACGCGTATGTTCTCACCCACCCCTCTCTACCCTTGTTTCCTGACCTTTGGGTGTAGAGGTGTAGGGATGGATCCCAGCGACTCCATGTATTCGGGGAGGGCGTCAAAGAATCGCATTGAACCGGCGGCCCCCTCGATTATCGAAACTCGAGCCACGGCGGCTCGAAGAGCCTCCTCGCGCGTTAGAGCCGGTGAACCCCCTGCTTCAGGCAACTCTGGAGAACGATCGAGGACCCAAGAGACCACTCGCGGCAGGAAGTCCAAGGCGTCCTCCAGTAAGCTCGCGGATGTTGTCCCTCCATCCGAAGTCATGGTCGAAGACGTTCCTTCAACCAGTACCAAGAGGTGTGATTCCTGTCCTCCTTCGTACACCTCACATTAACCCTACTTGCAGTAAGCGCCATCGCGCCCAGAACTCCGTCGTGCTCTCCGCCAATGAGGACACCAGCGACCATGACGCGTCTAAAAAGCGGTGCGTCGTCGAGTTCACAGCGCTTTATTAATTGATGTTCACCCGCATGAACTGCAGCAGGAAACGCGTTCGCTTGGCCACGGATACTCCCCAGCATGTGCCATCTGACGACGAAGCTATGCCTGGGCAACTGGAGCAGTGCGTATAATTTAATGGTACTATCGGTCGGCGACACCCACGCTCATTGTCGTTCCCTTAGCTGTTCTTCCGACATGGACGCGGAGCAGGGCCCTGTAGCTGCTCAGCTATCCGATGACGACATGAGTGAAGGCGAGGCAGACTTGTCGCCTTTGACGGATATCGACATGGAAGAAGGAGAGGTTGATGCCGTTTCGTTCTCGGCTGAGCAGGATGTCGAGCTCCAGGACGCGGCCTCTGCCTCGAGCGACGCCGATGCCGACGAAGGAGACGAGGAGGGTTCGGCTTATGGGCGCGGCTACGTGGAAGACGACGCCGTCATGTCTGATGGAGAGAATGTGGGGGAAGGTCGGGAAAGTAGTACCGGGGGTCGCGCGAGCGCCATGTCATCCCCGCCAGGACCTCATGATGTACCTTTGCACGACAACGAGACCGTCGGCTACGATTTGGATGACCCCTTCATGTCAGTTGAACACTCTGCACGCCATTGCCCGTATACTGACATGTCTTCCAGTGATGATGGTCCAGTCGCACCCGGACAATCGGCGGATTTTGAAAGTCCTACAGACGATGAGGACGGAGACCGCCACCACGACGGACCTGCCCCGGCCAATCCTCCCTCCGTGTCCGAACATGGAGAGGGGTGTGGAGGCGATGACGAAGCCGTTCACGAAGCATCCATATCGGGGTACGTCTCCTACTCTCCGCTGTCTGTCGTGCCCGTATCCGTAGTAACAGTGCCATCTAGCGACTCTGCGTCATACCAAGGCTCCGAAGATGAAGGTGGCAGCGACGCTGCTTCCGTATATGCTCTCCCCTTGACGCAGCCTCGCCCATGGAAGACTCCAGGTGGAGGTCCCTCACTCCGTCCTGCGAGTAGCTACGATGAGCCGTCGTCACCCGCGACAGCTCCCCTTCTCGAGCACCAGGCAATATCTACGACGCGGCCTCAGCGGAACAAAAACACCAAGCCATCCGTTCCCGATCCAGGTGCCCGTTCGTCCCTTTTCTTTACTTTCGGGTTGTGTTATGACTTATCATCGTTTATTTTCGTAGAATCCACCGTGAAGCCGAAGCCCTCTGTTTCGCAGCCTTCGTCCACGGCACATGTGACTCCTGCGACCTCCGTCGAAGTGCTGGAGGCCAAGTCGAGTCAGTCAACTCCTCCTGCGAACGCTGTATCCTCAAAGTCGTCACCCGCCTCAGCGCGCCGTGTACGCTCCACAGGCTCATCAAGGAAGGACACCAAATCCGCCACGACCGCTGACCACGCTCCGCCTTCCACCGATAAACAGGTTGGACGTTCTTCGCGACGTCGCAAAGCCGACAACAAGGAGAGCAACGAAGCGGGTAGTACACCAGACTCCCATGCCAAAGACCCAGCATCCTCACGGCTTCCCACTGATTCGGTCGATGTACCTGAGAACAACCGTAACACAGAAAGCGCACAGTCACCCGACGGCGATCGACGGTCGTCCTCGACTCGTACGACGTCCCAGCCCGTCGATTCGTCTCCCTCCCCCCATCCACGCCGCGATAAGTCCACGAAGTCGAAACCCCTCGCCCCTCCACCGTCTTCGTCTGCTCCCAGTCAGGATGTCAAGCCAAAGCCGATCAGGTCGAAGGAGCCTTCTGCATCGTCCGCGCCGTCTGCCACCCGTCAAGTCGATAAGTCCAAGCCAACAGTCACCTCGCCTTCTGCTCCGGTTCCCTCCCTCAACCAGGGTACAACGCCCACTCTTGTATCTTCACCCCCTCCTCCGCCATCCACCCCTCGTCCCAAGTCGTCAAGGTCCGGTGCCAGTGCAACGCCGACGTCCGCTGATCAAGTGTCCACTGCGACATCCGCCGCCACACCCGCCCATGTTTCCGCCATCTCGCTCGACAAGAAATCTGCCTCAAAGTCAGCTGCCAAGAAGAGAACCACCAGCGGAAGAGGGTCGACGTCTACTCCCGATGTGGCTGCGTCCTCTCCAGCTGTCACCTCACGAGAGAAGAAGTCTACTTCGAACACGACCGTGTCCTCCGGACTGTCGAAGCCTGACCCCGAGCAACCCGTCAGCATCGTCTCCGCAGGGAAACAGAAAGCGTCGTCCCGTACCCCTGCCGCGCGCCCGTCTAAGGCGTCGGACCCCACGGCTTCGGTAGTTCGAGGATCGAGCCGCAAAGCAGCCTCTGGTAGCTCCCGTTCTGGTAAACGGTCCGCACCTGTCGATGCAGTCAAGCCGCCTGGCGACTCCGTTCACGAGGCTGGCGAGCAAGGAGAATCCTCTGAGCCCGTCGCTGGTTCTGCAGTTGAGGCGGGCGGAGGGTCCGAGGATGCCAAGCCACCTGTGCGCTCGACTCCGGTCGTGCAAAAGTCCGAGGCGGGCGGAGGATCAGAGGACGCCAAGCCGGCTGTCAGCTCTACCCCGGTCGTGCAGAAACCCAACGCCGCTCGTTCCTTCAAGTCTATGTTCAAGGAGCGGAATCCGGCTGTACCAGGTCGCGCACTCGCGGGCGCGTATTTCAACAAGGCTCGCACACCTCCCGAAACCTGTCAGGTCATGGACGAAGCTCTGCAAGACCCGGCCCTGAAGAAAACGTACGAAGACTTAGATCCTGTATGGTTCGTCCTGTTCGTTGAAAGATAGGTGGTATAAACGACTTACCAGCTCTATCGGCGGTTTACAGGTCGGGCAAGTTTCAATTGTGGACGGATGTAGCCGGGAAGGGTACTTATTCATTCAGCAACTGGATTGACGACTGTCCTCTGCTCGACTACGAGTACGTTGCGATCGCTTCCGTCTGACCGCTCGCTTACCGTTCCTGTATATCCAGTTCAGCCATAAACGCTATCGTCTTCAAGTCGCACAAGCAATTCCTCAATCCGTCTCGCGCATCCACGCAGAGTGTGTTGGTGCGCGAGCTCCCGCCGGGTACGAAGCTCCAGCTCTACACCAGCGATCGTAGAGTTGCAATCTGTCTGTCCGCGGTCCAGGCGACCCAGTCGTATATCACCGAGCCCTGCCCCGTCGGCGTCAAGCAGAAGAAGCTTCATGGCGTATTCCACAGTCAGGAGTTCGAGCGGATGGTAGGATTTGTCTGCTCCGCCTTTTCGAAGGAGCTTCTTGGTGCGCAGTTGGGGATGGACGAGATGCAGTTCTGCTCAAAGTCTTTGTTCGGTGGTAAGATACTTCTAACCCTCGCATATATCGTACCTAACCTCGCATTTATGAAGACGGTGATGTTCCCGCCCCTAGAAGATATTCTCCCTCGAAACCGAGTCCGGCCACTGCCTCCGCGTCGGGGTCTACGTCTGCACCTGTTGGGGACTCGTTTAGCCTTGGCATCGAGGAAACCAGTACGTGTGCTTTCCCTTCTTCTCCACTTTATCTTGCCATATGCTGACGTGATAATATGTGTCCAGTTCCCGTTTACGATTGCACCGGGTTCGTTCTGGACCTCGAGCGTGACCTGGACAGGCTCGATCAGCTACCCCGGTGGGACGGTGAGATCCCCCGTAATTCGTTCGTTGTCGTCGCATACACTTTGTCCGTGTTCCACGGAAAGAAGGGACAGTGGAAGGTTAGTTTCAATATTCGCTGGGTCATGCTTATCGGAAATGGCGAAGCGAGATGATATCGTGAATCTTTTACCTCAGTAGCCTATCCAGTCGTGCCCTGATACTATATCGTCAACCCGCACTGTCCTGTATATCATAGCTTTCTATCACCTGTGGCAATGTACAGAGATTAAACGTTTGTTTGTATATGTTATCACGTGAAGGCTTCGACTTGTGATTACACGTAATGGGACCGTTCTCCTGACTATGTACCCTTCTCTTTCGACAGCCACGTCTCTCCTACCATACATCCTCAACGGTTGTATATACCCTACTTATCCTCTGAAATGCATATCGACACAACTCGCCCTGACGATGCGTTACCCGTTACCCGTGATTCTGGTGCCGCCTCCCTCTACGGAGGCGGCGCACATGTGCAGAGAAGTTTACCTGGGCAGAGCTTGGGCCCTTTCTGGTGCAGAATGACCTTGACGGTCCCGCCTACGTGTCTGGAACATACGAACTCGTCAGATATGCCCCTCGTGGATCGATCGGGAATATACTCGGCTCTCATGACGGTGCGTTTGAGCTGGATGTCCCCTTAGAACTCCTTCTTCCCCACCTCAACTTGACCGAGCTCAAGTCTGTCGCCAAGTCCACGGGCTCAAACCGCAGCGAGGTCAATCCAGGGAATCCATTGTCTCCGTCTTGCGCGAGCATGTCTGTGGTGGTTGTGAACCCCACACGTCCATTTTCACTTGCTCGTCGTCTCGGGCGGGTCAGCCCATTCCCCGACCAGAGTATATTAACGACGCTATCAGAAGCATTAAGAGCTTCACTCTCGACGAGATCCTAAAGTTCGCGAATATACCTTCCGATGTTCAGCCAACGTACGCGTCCGGAAGCTCGACTGTTGGCACTGGATGTCGTCGAAGATGCTGGTACTAGAACAGGGACGACCATCCTGGGGGACTCTTTCGTGTGTCACGACGTTCCTTGGATGACGCTAGCCAAGAAAGGTACTAACGGCACCTGTGGTCTGCCTGGCTAGTCTCCACGGTGTGGAGTTTCCTGTACGTACCTCAAAGGCTGGGGGAATACTGGAGCTTGGAAAACACGTGTGCGTAGACTGCCCGTCCTATCATGCCGTGTTCGTCCCCGTTATCAAGCCAAAGGCTGCGCAGAAACCCAGGGCTGCTGACGTTGAACCCCATACTGTGGTCCTGGTGCCAGAAGAAGATGAAAGGGTGTTAAATATCCCCCGCCTCCGTTGACCAACGCCGATAGACTGTCTATTGTTCGTGACTTCTGTGAGGACTTGCGACCCGAACATTTTGAAGAGTCTGGATGCGCGTCATGTGGGCAGTTGACCCTCCTGACTGAGCTTACGCCTCTCGAGTCGTTAGCGTGTTCGCTCGACCCCTTAGTGGAGCCCGGTCTAGCCAGACGCGAGCGCCATAGCTCGAGGATCCAATTGAATATGAATCTGGGCCCATTCTAGATAAATCTCTACCGCGATATGTCCTGTTTGTGTCGACGCACTCAACAACGGCCGACGACCCCATAATGCGCTTGCGAATGGACTATGGGTAGGCCCTGTACCTAGTATCCTGGCCGATCTTACCTACGCTGAGCAGGTCTTGGTTGCCCGAATTCGAACTAACCGCTGCGTCGTTCGTGTCTCGTCTGCCCCCGGTCGACCGGCGCACTCAAAGATGATTGCTAACGCGATTTCATTTGCGTGTCCTACAATGAAATTTATCACCAGCTGCCTCCTCCTCGGAGTGAGGTAGACGAGTATTGGCCTTCATCTTCACTGGGTCAACCCACCTGAAGAGGATGAGATCGTCAGGTCCCCGATGCTGGTGCGCCGTAACAATGTCAAGAATGCTCTTGAATGGCTCAAGCTGAACCACGCCGACTATGCCGATTTACTGATGACTACGAGAACCCTAGGCACCTATCCTGAGCGCGGATCCGTCGTCAAAGTAGTTGTCAGAGCGTTGGAGGACGGCACGAATGTAGTCGCGTCGACGACGAGTGTTCATGACACCTTTGAAGACGATGGAACCACCAGCGGACCTTGCCCATTCACCGTGAATGGCCTGATCGGGAGCCGTCTTGATAGCATGTCTCTTGACGCCCGAAGGGCCGCAGCAACTAGGCATTTACGAACGGGGGGATAGTACCGTCTTGGCTGTTGGCCATTCGGACACTCCCGAATCGAAGTATAACAATCCTCAACTATATCCACAGATCTACCCCTGGTTGTTTCCCTACGGCTCGGGGGGTTGGGTACTGCGAGACTGCATGGCAGGATGTCCGAGACGACTCAGAAGAAATGGATGCTCATGTACCATGACAAGAGGTTCCAGACGGAAACCCGCTTCATTATCGTCGCGTTCAACGATGAGCAGATTAAGGAAAGTAAAAACGGTAGTA
>JAACJK010000260.1:0-19363 GCA_013368325.1 Ephemerocybe angulata
CCCCGCGCCAAGCCTTTGAGCCTCCCTGTGCATCAAACGATCAAAAATCCGTTCCGCTTCGCCGCCTCCGTTCCGCGTCGCGCCCATCATTTCCCTTTGCCGCAGCCGGCCCGTCCCATCCCTTTCTACAACGGTCCTCGCTCCCTTCCTTCTTCCCCTGCATCCTACCTTCTCCCCCCTTTCCTAATCAGCTTCCTTTTATGCGTTGGTACGTATTCCTGGCATTCAAATGTCCCTCCTTCATCATCTCCTTAATTAATCCTAGCTACACATACTATAGTCTCTAGCTTTATTAGCCTTGTGCAGCCCGCCCCACGCGCATAATCCTCTTCTTCCCGTCCTCGAGGTTAGTCCTATCGCGCTGCAGCCTTGCGTGAATGTAATCCACGTCGCAACCACCGTAAATTTGGGACGGATATGGTATAACAAAAAGGTGGTGCCGATATAGTATATAAAAAGAGTGTGAAACATCAACTTCAAAAGCGGCGAAGTAGAGAGCGTACTAAGTAGCGTAACCAATAAATGAGCGTGAAACCCAACATGACAACCCCCGAAGTAGTACGGGTCCAAATGGAGGCATAGATATAGATAATTAGAGTAGGAAGTCGCTGAAAGGAGTGGAAAGTGGATGTCCCATATAAGGGTCGTCTCGAAATAGTGGTCCATAAGACTGATGTAATTATACTGAGAAATCACTGGAAAGAGTGGATGGTCGAGGACCCATATTCGGTACCTCTCCAAATATTGTTCAAACGGGTATCTTGTGCATCGCCTGCGCATTCCTATGTCCTCCGTCACCTCCGTTATACCCTCCTCCAGTCGACGTTCATCGCATCCCCGCGCTCCCCTGCCTCAGCTGCGTCATCGCCTCCACCTTCCCCTTCCACTCCGTGCACGTCCTCGTCGTCGGAGTCGGGGAGGTCCGGTAACATCTCCCCCTCCTCCAACTCCCCTCCACTTACAGCCTCTGCACTGTCGTCCTCACCTTCATTGCCTTCTACATCCCCACCTCCCTCTCCTTCCCCATCCGCCTCGCCCTCAGCCGCGCCATCCCCATCGCCTTCGCCTCCTCCTACCGTGGAACTTCCATCGCTTCCTTCAACTTCAATGATCTCTCCTTCTTCGTTCCCGACCTCAGTTTCCCGTCACCGGTGCGAATACGGGCGCAGGAACGCGCTCGCGACTGTCCTCGCTCCTTCGAGTTCTCTTCGTCCCATGCGCGTCTCCACACACCTCCTCCTCTGTGAGATATAACCTCTTCCCGACGCGGTGTCCTATTCAACGCCACAAGTGCCATCGTCATCCTCGTGGTGCGTTCGGACTCCTGTGTAGATGTTAATGACCCTGGACACAGTCCGACGAATGTCCTCTCACCTTTCTTATCGTATTATCCAGAAGCGTCAGACCACGCAACTGCAAGAGGATGCGCATGCGTTGCCCTTTGATGGTACGCCAACGCAAGAGAAAGCGACCTCGACTACGTCTCCCACCTTGAATACGCTGGGTTCGCAAGGGCCGTAACTGCGGTTGTGCCGGTCAGCGAGAGTACTCCTCACGGAGGGAACGGTACTCACGTTGTAGACCCCGTTAGCGACCGCTCGTACGCAGTACTCCACGACGTTGTCGGCCGCGTGGATGAATTCGTCGGGTTGCAGCTTCCGGAGGACGTCGAAGGGGTCCACCCCCGGGAGAAATGCCTGGTTCTTCTCGTACGGCACGAGAGCCCTGTCCGTGAAGTACCGCGAATGCACCTCCAGCGACTGGTGCCCTTCGTATGGGATAAACTCGATCTGGTCTACTTCCCTGTCGCGCGCGTGCTGGGCGAAGGCGTCGTGGACCGTCTGAAGCTGTCCATGTATGCGTCATATTCGCTTGACCCGAATCCAGTGACCTTGACGTGCTGTCTGAGGTTCCTTATCCTGGATAGCCTTTAGACCGAGGAGACGATACACTGTACTGGGGGTCAGTGCCCTTGACGGATTGCAGAGCTGCGTAGGGACTTACGGCGACTCCGTGAAGGGTGGTAATAGTTTACCGCACATAACTCCCTGCACTTTGAACACGACCTCGTCCTCCCCGTCCATGATACGAGTCGAAGGTGGGTACTGGATGTCCATCAGGCGCATTTTGGTCGATCTGGAGGCTTAATATTAGTCGTGTCCCTCTACGGTCGTAGCGGGGGCGTACAGACCTCTGCCTGCGCCAGGCTCACGAAGCCGTCTGCGATCGTCTGCAGCTGTCCTTTCCCGATGTCGCCCAACAGCCGGGCTGATTGGACACTTGGGTTAGTAGACATCGTCGGCCATCTGTATTGTACTCACTGGCTTTGTCGACATCGTACTGGTGGTTCATTTGATGCGGGTGAATACGATGGGTAGGGTTATGGGGTCTCGACTTTGCCGTTCATCAGTTTTATATCAGATCGATACTGTTTCGATGCTTTAGCCTTTGTCTAATATGGTGTCATGTCTCCATCGTACACGCACCTCCTAGTGGCAGCTAGTGGCACCCGCCCGTATTCCGATCTCCATGCGCAGCCCCCCAACCGCTTTCATCACCCCTCCGATGCATCTAAGTGCCTGCGGTCTGAGTAAGGAGTACCATCGGGCGCAAGTACCATGCTGTCGCTGCGCTTCAGATCCTATCGTCGCCTGTTAATCGCTTCGTTCTTTTTTAATTCCCCATATTGCTCTGCGTGGGGATGGACGTTGGTACCCCAGAAATATAGAGTGTGAGGGACGGATACATGCAGGGGCGCGCGCCCTCGCCTGCCGGTCCACGATCCCTGATCTTAGACTTATCTTTGATCAGATAAATAATCGGAGATCTCCGGGGGCATGTGATGTTGGTCTCGTGTCCCAGGTACGACCCTGGCATGACGATGGAATCTGTCTTTGACGACCTCTTCTCTTCGGATGCGCACCCTCTATCCGCAAATTGTAGCTCGTCTGAATTTGGGGCTGGTAAGTTGCTGCTAGGCGCCCACATTTCCCTTTTGATTTCTTCGTGACACCATGTGGATAGCTTCCTCGATGGAGGACCAGCATGTGTTCCTCGGCTTTCCCAATGCTACGGGAGGGTTCTGTCTTTCCTGGCGACCTATAACTTGTTCGCTTGTTCGTTTTGGATCCCCCCTCGGCCATCTACCTGACCTTCGGTTTTACGATGTCTACCAAACCGTCTTACGCTGAAGTTGCTTCGCGATCTCCGTCCCCTACTCTCGTCTCCGTCGCCTGTGCACATTCCTAGTACTCCCACTCCCCGAGGAAAGCGTAAGGATGGGCCTCCAACGTGAAGGCGGAAACTCCCCGCACCCCCAAACCGGCCAAGCTGATGCATCTCCGAGCAAGCGGTGAGTTCAATTGGCCTCCGCTTGTCTGCACCCCCACCTGATATGCTGCCTTGTAGCTCTAGTTCGTCTGGATTGTGCGTAGACTCGTCGCGTCTCTTACAGCCCTGTGGCTCTAACGTCCTTTGTTTATTGTCTCAAGTGTCACCAAGTTCAAAGCCGATGGGAGTACAGTCGAGGTTGAAGTCGACACCGCCTCAGACGACGACTCCGGGCAAGACGCGTATGTTCTCACCCACCCCTCTCTACCCTTGTTTCCTGACCTTTGGGTGTAGAGGTGTAGGGATGGATCCCAGCGACTCCATGTATTCGGGGAGGGCGTCAAAGAATCGCATTGAACCGGCGGCCCCCTCGATTATCGAAACTCGAGCCACGGCGGCTCGAAGAGCCTCCTCGCGCGTTAGAGCCGGTGAACCCCCTGCTTCAGGCAACTCTGGAGAACGATCGAGGACCCAAGAGACCACTCGCGGCAGGAAGTCCAAGGCGTCCTCCAGTAAGCTCGCGGATGTTGTCCCTCCATCCGAAGTCATGGTCGAAGACGTTCCTTCAACCAGTACCAAGAGGTGTGATTCCTGTCCTCCTTCGTACACCTCACATTAACCCTACTTGCAGTAAGCGCCATCGCGCCCCAGAACTCCGTCGTGCTCTCCGCCAATGAGGACACCAGCGACCATGACGCGTCTAAAAAGCGGTGCGTCGTCGAGTTCACAGCGCTTATTAATTGATGTTCACCCGCATGAACTGCAGCAGGAAACGCGTTCGCTTGGCCACGGATACTCCCCAGCATGTGCCATCTGACGACGAAGCTATGCCTGGCAACTGGAGCAGTGCGTATAATTTAATGGTACTATCGGTCGGCGACACCCACGCTCATTGTCGTTCCCTTAGCTGTTCTCCGACATGGACGCGGAGCAGGGCCCTGTAGCTGCTCAGCTATCCGATGACGACATGAGTGAAGGCGAGGCAGACTTGTCGCCTTTGACGGATATCGACATGGAAGAAGGAGAGGTTGATGCCGTTTCGTTCTCGGCTGAGCAGGATGTCGAGCTCCAGGACGCGGCCTCTGCCTCGAGCGACGCCGATGCCGACGAAGGAGACGAGGAGGGTTCGGCTTATGGGCGCGGCTACGTGGGAAGACGACGCCGTCATGTCTGATGGAGAGAATGTGGGGGAAGGTCGGGAAAGTAGTACCGGGGTCGCGCGAGCGCCATGTCATCCCCGCCAGGACCTCATGATGTACCTTTGCACCGACAACGAGACCGTCGGCTACGATTTGGATGACCCCTTCATGTCAGTTGAACACTCTGCACGCCATTGCCCGTATACTGACATGTCTTCCAGTGATGATGGTCCAGTCGCACCCGGACAATCGGCGGATTTTGAAAGTCCTACAGACGATGAGGACGGAGACCGCCACCACGACGGACCTGCCCCGGCCAATCCTCCCTCCGTGTCCGAACATGGAGAGGGGTGTGGAGGCGATGACGAAGCCGTTCACGAAGCATCCATATCGGGGTACGTCTCCTACTCTCCGCTGTCTGTCGTGCCCGTATCCGTAGTAACAGTGCCATCTAGCGACTCTGGCGTCATACCAAGGCTCCGAAGATGAAGGTGGCAGCGACCGCTGCTTCCGTATATGCTCTCCCCTTGACGCAGCCTCGCCCATGGAAGACTCCAGGTGGAGGTCCCACTCCGTCCTGCGAGTAGCTACGATGAGCCGTCGTCACCCGCGACAGCTCCCCTTCTCGAGCACCAGCAATATCTACGACGCGGCCTCAGCGGAACAAAAACACCAAGCCATCCGTTCCCGATCCAGGTGCCCGTTCGTCCCTTTTCTTTACTTTCGGGTTGTGTTATGACTTATCATCGTTTATTTTCGTAGAATCCACCGTGAAGCCGAAGCCCTCTGTTTCGCAGCCTTCGTCCACGGCACATGTGACTCCTGCGACCTCCGTCGAAGTGCTGGAGGCCAAGTCGAGTCAGTCAACTCCTCCTGCGAACGCTGTATCCTCAAAGTCGTCACCCGCCTCAGCGCGCCGTGTACGCTCCACAGGCTCATCAAGGAAGGACACCAAATCCGCCACGACCGCTGACCACGCTCCGCTTCCACCGATAAACAGGTTGGACGTTCTTCGCGACGTCGCAAAGCCGACAACAAGGAGAGCAACGAAGCGGGTAGTACACCAGACTCCCCATGCCAAAGACCCAGCATCCTCACGGCTTCCCACTGATTCGGTCGATGTACCTGAGAACAACCGTAACACAGAAAGCGCACAGTCACCCGACGGCGATCGACGGTCGTCCTCGACTCGTACGACGTCCCAGCCCGTCGATTCGTCTCCCTCCCCCCATCCACGCCGCGATAAGTCCACGAAGTCGAAACCCCTCGCCCCTCCACCGTCTTCGTCTGCTCCCAGTCAGGATGTCAAGCCAAAGCCGATCAGGTCGAAGGAGCCTTCTGCATCGTCCCGCGCCGTCTGCCACCGTCAAGTCGATAAGTCCAAGCCAACAGTCACCTCGCCTTCTGCTCCGGTTCCCTCCCTCAACCAGGGTACAACGCCCACTCTTGTATCTTCACCCCCTCCTCCGCCATCCACCCCTCGTCCCAAGTCGTCCAAGGTCCGGTGCCAGTGCAACGCCGACGGTCCGCTGATCAAGTGTCCACTGCGACATCGCCGCCACACCCGCCCATGTTTCCGCCATCTCGCTCGACAAGAAAATCTGCCTCAAAGTCAGCTGCCAAGAAGAGAACCACCAGCGGAAGAGGGTCGACGTCTACTCCCGATGTGGCTGCGTCCTCTCCAGCTGTCACCTCACGAGAGAAGAAGTCTACTTCGAACACGACCGTGTCCTCCGGACTGTCGAAGCCTGACCCCGAGCAACCCGTCAGCATCGTCTCCGCAGGGAAACAGAAAGCGTCGTCCCGTACCCCTGCCGCGCGCCCGTCTAAGGCGTCGGACCCCACGGCTTCGGTAGTTCGAGGATCGAGCCGCAAAGCAGCCTCTGGTAGCTCCCGTTCTGGTAAACGGTCCGCACCTGTCGAATGCAGTCAAGCCGCCTGGCGACTCCGTTCACGAGGCTGGCGAGCAAGGAGAATCCTCTGAGCCCGTCGCTGGTTCTGCAGTTGAGGCGGGCGGAGGGTCCGAGGATGCCAAGCCACCTGTGCGCTCGACTCCGGTCGTGCAAAAGTCCGAGGCGGGCGGAGGATCAGAGGACGCCAAGCCGGCTGTCAGCTCTACCCCGGTCGTGCAGAAACCCAACGCCGCTCGTTCCTTCAAGTCTATGTTCAAGGAGCGGAATCCGGCTGTACCAGGTCGCGCACTCGCGGGCGCGTATTTCAACAAGGCTCGCACACCTCCCGAAACCTGTCAGGTCATGGACGAAGCTCTGCAAGACCCGGCCCTGAAGAAAACGTACGAAGACTTAGATCCTGTATGGTTCGTCCTGTTCGTTGAAAGATAGGTGGTATAAACGACTACCAGCTCTATCGGCGGTTTACAGGTCGGGCAAGTTTCAATTGTGGACGGATGTAGCCGGGAAGGGTACTTATTCATTCAGCAACTGGATTGACGACTGTCCTCTGCTCGACTACGAGTACGTTGCGATCGCTTCCGTCTGACCGCTCGCTTACCGTTCCTGTATATCCAGTTCAGCCATAAACGCTATCGTCTTCAAGTCGCCACAAGCAATTCCTCAATCCGTCTCGCGCATCCACGCAGAGTGTGTTGGTGCGCGAGCTCCCGCCGGGTACGAAGCTCCAGCTCTACACCAGCGATCGTAGAGTTGCAATCTGTCTGTCCGCGGTCCAGGCGACCCCAGTCGTATATCACCGAGCCCTGCCCCGTCGGCGTCAAGCAGAAGAAGCTTCATGGCGTATTCCACAGTCAGGAGTTCGAGCGGATGGTAGGATTTGTCTGCTCCGCCTTTCGAAGGAGCTTCTTGGTGCGCAGTTGGGGATGGACGAGATGCAGTTCTGCTCAAAGTCTTTGTTCGGTGGTAAGATACTTCTAACCCTCGCATATATCGTACCTAACCTCGCATTTATGAAGACGGTGATGTTCCCGCCCCTAGAAGATATTCTCCCTCGAAACCGAGTCCGGCCACTGCCTCCGCGTCGGGGTCTACGTCTGCACCTGTTGGGGACTCGTTTAGCCTTGGCATCGAGGAAACCAGTACGTGTGCTTTCCCTTCTTCTCCACTTTATCTTGCCATATGCTGACGTGATAATATGTGTCCAGTTCCCGTTTACGATTGCACCGGGTTCGTTCTGGACCTCGAGCGTGACCTGGACAGGCTCGATCAGCTACCCGGTGGGACGGTGAGATCCCCCGTAATTTCGTTCGTTGTCGTCGCATACACTTTGTCCGTGTTCCACGGAAAGAAGGGACAGTGGAAGGTTAGTTTCAATATTCGCTGGGTCATGCTTATCGGAAATGGCGAAGCGAGATGATATCGTGAATCTTTTACCTCAGTAGCCTATCCAGTCGTGCCCTGATACTATATCGTCAACCCGCACTGTCCTGTATATCATAGCTTTCTATCACCTGTGGCAATGTACAGAGATTAAACGTTTGTTTGTATATGTTATCACGTGAAGGCTTCGACTTGTGATTACACGTAATGGGACCGTTCTCCTGACTATGTACCCTTCTCTTTCGACAGCCACGTCTCTCCTACCATACATCCTCAAACGGTTGTATATACCCTACTTATCCTCTGAAATGCATATCGACACAACTCGCCCTGACGATGCGTTACCCGTTACCCGTGATTCTGGTGCCGCCTCCCTCTACGGAGGCGGCGCACATGTGCAGAGAAAGTTTACCTGGGCAGAGCTTGGGCCCTTTCTGGTGCAGAATGACCTTGACGGTCCCGCCTACGTGTCTGGAACATACGAACTCGTCAGATATGCCCCTCGTGGATCGATCGGGAATATACTCGGCTCTCATGACGGTGCGTTTGAGCTGGATGTCCCCTTAGAACTCCTTCTTCCCCCACCTCAACTTGACCGAGCTCAAGTCTGTCGCCAAAGTCCACGGGCTCAAACCGCAGCGAGGTCAATCCAGGGAATCCATTGTCTCCGTCTTGCGCGAGCATGTCTGTGGTGGTTGTGAACCCCACACGTCCATTTTCACTTGCTCGTCGTCTCGGGCGGGTCAGCCCATTCCCCGACCAGAGTATATTAACGACGCTATCAGAAGCATTAAGAGCTTCACTCTCGACGAGATCCTAAAGTTCGCGAATATACCTTCCGATGTTCAGCCCAACGTACGCGTCCGGAGCTCGACTGTTGGCACTGGATGTCGTCGAAGATGCTGGTACTAGAACAGGGACGACCATCCTGGGGACTCTTTCGTGTGTCACGACGTTCCTTGGATGACGCTAGCCAAGAAAGGTTACTAACGGCACTGTGGTCTGCCTGGCTAGTCTCCACGGTGTGGAGTTTCCTGTACGTACCTCAAAGGCTGGGGGAATACTGGAGCTTGGAAACACGTGTGCGTAGACTGCCCGTCCTATCATGCCGTGTTCGTCCCCGTTATCAAGCCAAAGGCTGCGCAGAAACCCAGGGCTGCTGACGTTGAAACCCCATACTGTGGCCTGGTGCCAGAAGAAGATGAAAGGGTGTTTAAATATCCCCCGCCTCCGTTGACCAACGCCGATAGACTGTCTATTGTTCGTGACTTCTGTGAGGACTTGCGACCCGAACATTTTGAAGAGTCTGGATGCGCGTCATGTGGGCAGTTGACCCTCCTGACTGAGCTTACGCCTCTCGAGTCGTTAGCGTGTTCGCTCGACCCCTTAGTGGAGCCCGGTCTAGCCAGACGCGAGCGCCATAGCTCGAAGGATCCAATTGAATATGAATCTGGGCCCATTCTAGATAAATCTCTAACCGCGATATGTCCTGTTTGTGTCGACGCACTCAACAACGGCCGACGACCCCATAATGCGCTTGCGAATGGACTATGGGTAGGCCCTGTACCTAGTATCCTGGCCGATCTTACCTACGCTGAGCAGGTCTTGGTTGCCCGAATTCGAACTAACCGCTGCGTCGTTCGTGTCTCGTCTGCCCCCGGTCGACCGGCGCACTCAAAGATGATTGCTAACGCGATTTCATTTGCGTGTCCTACAATGAAAATTTATCACCAGCTGCCTCCTCCTCGGAGTGAGGTAGACGAGGTATTGGCCTTCATCTTCACTGGGGTCAACCCACCTGAAGAGGATGAGATCGTCAGGTCCCCGATGCTGGTGCGCCGTAACAATGTCAAGAATGCTCTTGAATGGCTCAAGCTGAACCACGCCGACTATGCCGATTTACTGATTGACTACGAGACCCTAGGCACCTATCCTGAGCGCGGATCCGTCGTCAAAGTAGTTGTCAGAGCGTTGGAGGACGGCACGAATGTAGTCGCGTCGACGACGAGTGTTCATGACACCTTTGAAGACGATGGAACCACCAGCGGACCTTGCCCATTCACCGTGAATGGCCTGATCGGGAGCCGTCTTGATAGCATGTCTCTTGACGCCCCGAAGGGCCGCAGCAACTAGGCATTTACGAACGGGGGATAGTACCGTCTTGGCTGTTGGCCATTCGGACACTCCCGAATCGAAGTATAACAATCCTCAACTATATCCACAGATCTACCCCTGGTTGTTTCCCTACGGCTCGGGGGGTTGGGTACTGCGAGACTGCATGGCAGGATGTCCGAGACGACTCAGAAGAAATGGATGCTCATGTACCATGACAAGAGGTTCCAGACGGAAACCCGCTTCATTATCGTCGCGTTCAACGATGAGCAGATTAAGGAAAGTAAAAACGGTAGTATTGTCTTAACTAGGCGCAGTAACTTCGCGTCCATCGCTTCAAGAGTACACAAGATTAACCCGGTAGTCATCAAGGACATCGCTACGAGACTGCAAGAAGGCGAGCGGGTCATCCCAGAGACGGAAGAGGAGAAGCTATGCTTTTCTATAATGGACCAGATAGATCACGTTGGGAGTAGCGTCCACGGTTCTCTCGCTGGGAGAAGAATATGAGAAGCGAGGTTTGGTCACTCATTGCGAACAGAGGTGCACCATCGTGGTTCATCACATTGTCACCTGCAGATAATAAGCACCCCATATGTATATATTGGGCGGATAAAAAAGTAGATTTAACCCTGAGCTGAGAGAGTACATGGAGAGAGCCCGACTCGTCGCCCAAACCCCGTGGCCGGGGCGCGCTTCTTCCACTTCATGGTCCTTCTGCTCATTAAGCATCTTCTCAGATGGGGAGACCCGGAAGGTAGAGCCGGTATATTCGGTCATACAGCAGCCTATTACGGCACTGTAGAGCAGCAGGGGCGCATGACCTTACATTTGCATATGCTGGTATGGATAGTCTGTGCTCTGAGTCCTCAACAGGTAAGGGATCGGTTGATGGCTAAGGATAGCGAGTTCCGTGAGCGAGCTCATATCCTATCTCGAAGGAAGCCACACTGGCGACTTCTTCACCGGATCTTTGGAGGATATGAGCGCCAAGTCTCTACTAAGCGCCAGCCTGCCCCCTAAGTCGGATGTCAATGTTGAGGTCGCACCTGACGCGGATGACTCAGAGGAGATCGATCTTCTCGTCGAGCCGTTAATCGACGACTCTAAGTATCCGAGTGGACATGACGCACCTGTCATCGAAGACCCAATCCAGAAGCTCCCTGTCCCTCCTCCGCTTACGACTTGTCCTGCAGTGGCCGACTCCTGCACCTGTGAGGAATGTTCGGAGGTCGACAAATGGTTGGACCATTACCGGGAGACCGTGGACCATATACTGTACCGATCCAACGTGCATTCCTGCTTCGTTAAGCGAAACGTGAAGGTCATGGGGGTCGACAAGCAGCTCATCGTTGGGAAAGGCTGTCTGAATAAGGAGAAAGTGTGCACCGCGAGGTTTCCCAGGAAGATCTCCAAGGTCACCGTCGTAGACAAAGAGGGACATATTCACCTCATGAAGAATGAGCCCAACATCAACACTGTCAACGATGTCATGGTGTACTGTTTCGGATGTAACACCGACTGTTCTTCGCTGTCCTCAGGTACAGCTGTTAAAGCGACCGCTGGGTATATTGCAGACTATATCTGTAAGATGGGTCTGAAGACCTACCAAATATTTTCCTCCATATACGATGTCTTCGAACGAAATCCAGACGTGTGGGTAGAAAGTAAATCCGAGAACGATGCAGCCCGGCAACTTATAATGAAAATGGCAAATTCTCTGACATCGAAAATCGAGATAGGCGGTCCTATGGCCGCTATGTATCTGCTTGTCACCCGGATCATTACTCCAGTCACTCCTTCGAGAAGTTATACTGGCGAACTTACGTGGTGTATGTACAGAACGAGTGGGCCGCCGCAGAGGAAGCCTCCAGAGCGGAAAATCCTCGCTCCAACGACGGCGCCGTGGACAACTCCTTCCCCGTTCCGGTGGGAGACGACATTGACCATGAAATGGAAGACGTTGAGCCCTGCTTCGACGACGGCGGCGACGAGGACGAAGAGGACTCTGTGGCGATCAAACGGACCTACGGAAGGATTTGAGTCGGTCAAGTGTCGACGACTACATGATGAGACCCGAAGAGCTTACCGCGGTATGTTTGTATGACTGGATCCAGTGTAGCGTCCGTAAGTCAGTGGTGGGTGTTAAAAATCCGTCGAAGACGCTCTTATGCTATCAGAGAGGGCATCCTCTATTCAAGTCCCATCGCATTGCTTACGATGTCCGAAGGATGCAGACTGTCGTCCCCAACTTCCTCGGGGCTTATCTACCGAGACCCGATGGAGACGATCGCGAGTACTATTGTTGCACTATACTCACTCTCTTCGACCCTGGAGGTCTCCGCTCGATTTGAAGTCGTCATGCGAAAGTTGGGATGCAGCGTTCGATAGGTATTCGTTTTCAGATAGGCACCTTCAGATAATCAGCAACATGAACATCCGACATGAATGCTACGATGCTCGTGATGACTACCACGCACAGCTGAAGCTCCAGGTCGCCGCTCAGTACGATAAGGATGCTGATTTAGATACTGAGGACGAAGAGGAGGAGTGTCCTGATGACGCCGACGTGGCAGACGTCCTCGATGCGGTTCTGTTGGAGGAGAGCGGTATTGGTGTGTGGTCCCAGAAAAGTTAGATCAAATGAAAGAGGTAGAGGCTGTCATGCAGTCAGCCGGGTGGACGGTCGACAGCGTGTCCTCCCAGACCCGCTCGACAGAGGATTCCTTCGCGCCAGACCGCATGATGGGACCGAATAAGTGGAAATCTGTGGTTTCAGCGGCGCGAAAAGAGGTGTTAGATTCGAGGTTGGTGAATGCGAAAGGGCACATACTGGCTCACGACGACGATGTGGGTTCGAAGGACCCTGCGTACGATGGCGTCAAGGTCGTAAACCGATGCTCGTGTTTTGCCCGGCGCCTATTTCTTGTCGGAGTTCGAACTCGCGGACGCTGACGTGCAGGCACAACTAACAGAAGCAGTCACCAAGTACTCGCTCAATGAGGAACAGCGGAGAGCGTTCTCAATCGTTGCAAGACACTCTATATCTGTGTCCCCCGCCCCATTGTTGATGTACATAGTGGAATGGGGGGACGGGCAAGACGCGGGTGATAGACTCCCTCAGGTACTGGTTCACCATCCGATCTGAGGCGAACCGTATGGCTGTGACAGCCCCAACCGGTGCCGCGGCATCCGTCGTTCGCGGCTCTACCTATCACTCGTATCTGGGTGTCGCTACAGGCGACCGACGTGCATATGCTCCTCGCGGGGGTCGAGCTCTTGACGAAGCTCGCCTCCGAATGAGAGGCGTCGACTACATTTCATGGACGAAATTTCTATGGTGTCCTGCCAGGACCTCTATCTTATAGATAAACGCCTAAAAGATGTCACAACCCTAGAAGACATGCCTTTTGGCGGCCTCAGCATCATCGTAGCTGGAGACTTCGCACAACTCCCTCCCGCTAGAGGTCTATCGCTTTACAGCGGAGAAGTATCGAAGGTACAGCGACCTAGGCAGAGTCAGACAGACCAGGAAAACACGCTGGGTCTCTTGTTGTGGAATCTATTTGTCACGGTCGTCGTGCTCCGCCAGAACATGAGGCAGACGAACACTTCAGATGCAGCTGAGGACTCACTGCGAACCTGTTTAGAGCACATGCGATATAAAGACTGTACCGAAGCGGATTTAGAGTTCCTTCCGGTCTCGAATCCCGAGCAATAACCCTGCTCTCAATCTCGGTGATCCCATGTGGTGCGATGTTTCAGTAATCACCGCCTGGAATACGCATAAAGATCAAATCAACGCTATGAATGCCATTCGATTTGCACGCGAGAATAACCGCCCGCTGCACATGTTCTACTCTGTAGATAGGCAGGGAAGAGGAAAAGGGGCGGGTTAGGCAGAAGCCCGCGAGAGACACTAACGAACCAAAGATAAGACTTACTCCGGCGGTGCAAGAGGCCTTGTGGAGATCCCCTCCCTATACCAGCGAACACATACCCGCATGTCTACCATTAGTATTGGTATGCCTGTTATGATCCGTAATAATGACGCGACGGAGCTTGGTATTACCAAGGGCAGGAAGCGGTGGTCAAAGGTTGGACTAGCCAGGAGATCCCAGGTTTTTCCCCGGCCGCTTCGCCCTCGAAGTACTGTTTGTTAAACTAGTTAATCCGAAGGACAACATAAAGCTCCCACATCTAGAAGAGAATGTCGTTCCACTCACCCGAATGTCCACAGCGCTTCGCGCCGTTCTCCCCAACGACGCCGGCATCCACATCTCCCGCCAGCAGGTACCTGTGCTCCTAAATTTCGCTATGACCGACTATGCCTCGCAGGGTAAAACACGCGAGGTGAACGTCGTCGATCTTTTGCGCTCTCGTAAACCATCAGGCTATGTACACCGCTCTTTCGAGGGGCACAAGCGCAGCATCCACCATTATATTGAGAGACTTTAAAGAATCTAAACTCACCGGGGGCATATCTGGCTACCTGCGTCAGGAGTATAGGTCATAGATACACTGGACGAGATCACGAAAGGGAGGTTCGAGGGCACTCTCCCCCCTGCTGTGGTGCAGCGTCTTCGTGCCTCCACTATACTTTCGTACAAAGCTTGGCAGAGAATGCAGGCCGCGACAAAAGCTGATATCGCTTCTCGAAAGAGGAAGGCAGGCGATCTGTCTGGTGTTGAGGAACGTCAGTCGAAGTTCCGAAAATGGTTCATGTCGCAGAAACGATCGGCTTACAATCGAGTAAACGAAAGGCGGAACAGAGTCTGTGCGAGGATGTTCGACCTTCTAAGGTGCAGAGGTAGTTGTACCAGGTGCTTCCGCTCGCGTGGTTCAACCTATCGCACACGAACCGGGCTGGGTACATAGCTGGAATGGGATGATGTGAACTGGAGCTGTGCGTACGACTCGTACTTCACCATTTTGCGGTACATTTGGTATGGCCGGGATAGCACTTTCCTTAGGTCGATTTGTGGTGACAGTCAGATCCTCCCGTATGCCTTCGACCTTTTCGCTGCAGCGCACGCTGATGACCTGCCTCTAGACAGTTGCAGACTGCGCCTTCGGACCATCTTGTGGGAGATGGACCCTGTAGGGTTTCCGAAGGGGCAACTTGGTGCTGACCTCTACTCTCTCACCCGAGCTGTTAACGGTGTGCCTCCACCGACCGATCCTTCCAACACGACCCACCGCCTCTGTTTCGGTTGTCATCGGCGGATCCCCGGGTTCATGTTCGAGGGGATCGGACGGTATACCGTAATGAGGACAACCCTTACTAGAGACGAGTCAGTGGCAAGGTATTTGGCCTCCTTAGAGCGTGTGTCAGGTCAGTGTGATGAGTGTGCGGGAGACCTCATGATTGAACACGAGTATCCATCCCTCATGTGCGTCGAGTTGCCCAACCTACCGCTCGCAACAGTGAAGAAGCGCTTAATTGTTAATAGCTTGATGGAACTGTCTGATTGCAGGTACAGGTTAGCGGCGTGGTGTACTGGGGTGGAAATCACTTCGCTTCGAGAGTTGTGGACCATGATATGCGGGTGTACGCCTACGACGGTATGGTCAATGAGGGTAAGCTGGAGTACGAGTTTACTTTAAGGACTACCAGTCAGCTCCGCTCTCTCTCTGTAATGGGGGGAAATGTGGCATCTTTGGCTGTATATATTAGAGACTAACCGGATATGTGTACAGACCATCTTCGCTCTCCAACTGTGGGCGCCGCCTGCCATCTTCGCAGTATGTCTGTTAGGCGCTCGCCTTATCATTTGCAGATAACTCAGAACGTACGATGAACTTCCTCATCTCTCCTCTGAATCAGGGGACCTGGACCATCCCACAGCGGCTGTCCCTCCGTATCTATCCACCGGTTTGCCCATCTGTCTCCCCCATAAGTCGCTACGACGGCGCTCCGTGCGATGAATGACATAGGGACGGATTAAAGGTAGTGTGGTCGACGGCCCCGGTGGTTGCCGCGGCCCCACCCCCTGTTTGGCATCGTCCTTTGATTGACGCGCCGGCAAACACCTGTTTGGCATTGTCTTGTGATTGCAACTCCTTGACATCATCTTATCGTGCTCCGTGTCGGCACTATCCCTTGCTCTGGTAGTACTGAGCACACCGCCAGTAATCGGTAAGCGAAGTTCTCTGCGTCGGCAAGATCTGGCCTCATCGTCTATATGGGTACCGTTTACTGACCTATCAATCAGCAGAGACGCTCGTCCGCCACGTCAGGCTACGCGAAGGGGACCATGCAACACCATGCTTTGCGAAGTTAACCTCCTGGCCTGCACCATCTGGAGGTCGCTTATGCGTAGGATACGGGTAAGCTCGGGCGCTTATTCGGTACGCTCTCGCAGGCTCTCGCATGGTCCCCCGTCCTGACGCTCCACCTTTTTCCAGTCTAACCATGCCGCCCCACCCTGCCAGGTGCGTCTCCCGGTAACGTCCTGTAGATCCGCTCGGACCGCCGTGGGCGCGTTTGGAGCGACGTCGAGTAGGTGGATATGACAGGGAGTATCGCTCTGCGCAGTGGTATCTGCCCATGTCGCATTCGGACTCAGGTGGTTTTCCAATCAGAGCGCGACAGCACCCGCACCCCATTCCATGCGACGGTGTCTGCTTCATGTTCCGGTCAGCATCAACTTGAAATCATGTCTCCTAGCATCGTGACACGATCCATTCGGACTTAGCCTTCACGGTGGAAGACAAAAGAAAAGCGAAAACAACCCTCGAACTCATCTTGGTATAGATCGGTCGACTGCTCAGGGCCACTCATGTTCTCCGACGGCGATGTTCTGGCGATCTCGTCCAGATTCGATACCGCACACCAGGTGTGTTATCATCGCTTTCTCGGTTCATAGTACTCATAGTGCCATTAGGAAGGGCTGTTTTCTACAGTAAAGGGTGTGTCGTCGGTGCCCGATGTACTCAGCCCACCTCGTGTCAATTGCTGTGCACCCTGGGTACGAGGCAGCGCCAAGGAGCATTGATCTCTACGTCGAGCAATACCTGTACCCGCCCACCTATGCAGCGCCTGCAGCACCCAGGAACCTCGAGCATGCGGGGTCTTGCATCAGGAGGTATCCTCATGGTGCCCTCGCCTTCAGCGTAATAACTGGGCTATTTTACGGCCACTAAGGCGGTAAGCGCTCCGCTCCACAGCTCTAGATGGTCCTTCAGCTTCTCACCTCTCTTTGGTTCCGCGATAGGGTCGTGGACCTATAGACCTGCCGGTGAACGATCTGTACGAGTCCTACAAGTGCGAGGACCGGCGTCCGTACAGTGTGGGGTAACATAGTCGTAGTGAAGACAGATCGTATGGGCGAAGTCTGCGACATGGTGGAAAAGGACATAGGGTGGCGGAGCTTCTCATCTACAGGTGCGCATGATCACTATTTCACAGCTCATTACCAGAGGGGGCTCACTGCCATTGTAGCCTATTTGAGGACGACAACAAATACAACCATCCTTTAGTCGTAAATCCGTTAGTCAGCCCTAAACCGAAGTCGTATTGGGGATGGCAGGCTTGGTAGTATTGTTTGTATTACATCCTCATCCCAATCCCTATCTACGAATCATGAGCCCTACCGCCCGAGACCTCCCATCCGATATCGTTGCCGAAGTCGCTCGATTCTTGCCCATCGATCGCCTAGTACAAGCTTCCTTCTTCCCCAACGCGGCACCCAATGTCGGCCCAGTACGAGCTTCGTCAACGCATCAAGGACGCCATCGAGCCGTATATCGAGCGGACCGCGTTCGATGACTTCATCGAGTACCTCCGTGCGTCTGAGGGAGCGATAGTAGGCTCAGTCGTCCGAGAAGTCCTCCTTCTGAACGGGCCAACTCAGCCCAGACGAAGGCTACCAACCTCAATATTACAACGTCGTTCGGCATGGAAGGAGTCATGCGCTCGTTCCTGGCGCTCGCAGGGATATCGGTCGAGAGCTCTTCCTCCCTCCGAACGACGTAGTTCGAGCGTCGACGTTTGAGAGGTTCGATCGACGAACCCCATGCGAGGTCAGTGTCCTACATCTCGACCGTTCTCGGTACCCCGTGACACATTTCTCAGACCAGGACCATCCTCCTGTCCGTCAGCGCGACCAGAGCACTCAGCGTTGTTCTCTGCACCCCGTACTCAGCTCAAATGTGCGCTATTACCCATAACAGCGTGGTGTGCATGCTTCCTCGTGCAACTCTTGCCAACGAAAGCTTAGTCGTCGAAGGAGCGCCCGCCATTCAATGCGGAAGATCTTACGTTCTCCGTCATCCCCAACAACTCCCACTGGACCCAGTCCCTGTGGATTACAATGCCCTGCAACTTGGAGGAAAACACCCGACGACGATGGCGCCGCTATATACTCCTGGTCCATGGATGATGGACAGTTTACATCATGGGGATCGGTGGAGGACGATGGACGATCCTTCTTGCGCAGCGAGCCTCTTATATGGAGGGTACATAGCAGGTGCCATAATGACCACTGTCCCAATAAGGTGTTGTTCGAGGATCGCAGCCGCTATCTACGCCCTTGACTCTATTGTACGTAGTGCTGATTAGTTATCTAATCGATACCCATCTCGTTCGACCTTGAGTATCCGCCGTCTCACCGCCGCGGGTATGATGTGGTGTTAAGTTCGCAAAAGTATTGCAGCGTGCGGCTACGAGGGTGTCCACCGTCCAATAGTGGAAGGGTCTTACTGCCACCAGTCCGTGTACCGCGGTATGACGACTTAATTGCTTCCCCCCGACGGGCTGAGACATAGGCATGCAAATGAGTGACGATAGTTGGAACCTATTACAGCGTGTCGTATTTGTAGAAGATGGACTCGAAGGATGAAAGAGGGTGGGAGGTATAGGTAGAGTATAAGGGATGATATGACATATGACGACCGGTCGGGGTATACAAGCGCGAGGAGGGACGCATGACGCAAATAGACCGGGATTGGGTAGAAACGGAGGGAGATGGGCGATGAACTGTCCAAGAGGTAAAGGGTACTGAAGGGGTATATACGTAACCGTTCCAGGTTGAGAATGTTGGGGCCTCACTTGGACGAAACGACAAACACGAACGTTAGAGTAATGGAATAAGGAATAAGCGCCGCTAAAGAGAGTTGGGGAATCTTCGAAGGGGAAGCGAAAGCCTCAGCGTGGGGAGAAAGTCGACGCTCAGAGGTATCTGGAGGTCCCAATAACCGTGCTTACATTACTAATGACCGCGGGGGCATGAACCGCTTGCACTTGGGATTTCCACAGCGTTTAGCAAAGCGCCATTGCAAGATGGATTGGGCCAAGAGGGAGTCTGTGTCGCTGTACCTAGACTCCGGGATAGGATACCTCGTGTTCCATAGGAAAGAAGCTATCCCTTTGTCCCCGACTGTTTTCCTGGGTAGAGTGGGCAGTGGAATCCGCAGGGTCCGGTCCACCTGAAGTTCGAGGTGCGAAGGAGGTAAGGGGTCTCGGTCGACGCGGAGAGATGAGACTCG